>OMKZ01006330.1:3949-24795 GCA_900302535.1 Neoniphon sammara | reverse complement strand
ATAAATTAAAATAACAATATAATTCATGCCCTTATATTTGTATACGGGCTCCCAAGTCCAGTCCAATTTTTACCAAGCTGGATGTTGAAATTCCTCTGTCAGAGAGAAAGGCTTGAAACATGTCATGTCGTTCAAAGCTCATTCACGTTTAATTACCATGGCAGTGGACCATTTTCTTACCTTTTGTTGGCCTATTGAGAGGAGCGCAGGGCCCACGCTCTCCCATGCACACAGCTCCAGCATCCTCCTCCCGCTCCTCAGCAACCCCTGGCTTCCCCTGCAGCAGCCGCAGTCACACGGAATGAATGGAGCCGCCTGTGGAATGTGGACACAAAAGGAGGAATGTCATTTTGCTGAGTGCTACCCCCAAACCAATGGACACACACACACACATAGACACACACACACACACACACGGACCCATGAGCTCCCCACAAGCCCAGGCATGTTTAAACGCAGGGGGCCAGAAAGTCTTAATATTACATTTTTCACCAAGGGATTTGTTCACAGGACAACATTGTGTGCAACAATTTGTGCACTGTATCAGGCTCTGTAATCTCATATTGGGGCTCAGAGACTGTCTGAGGAAAACATATCTAAGAATCAGCTCAGATTCAAAATGATAAATTATTTTTTATTAAGTCTCTTGTCTCTTATTTCCTGTCAAGGCAGGAAATGAGAGACATGGACGTGGCTGTGACATTTTCCTACTATGAGGAATTTTAAGATGACTTTTTTTTTTTTTACATTTTACAGTATATTGATTTAGCTGATACTCTTATCAAGAGTGACATGAGTGCAACAGTAGAATAATCTTAAGGTCATTGACTGTCAATATTACAAGCAACCCAGTAGTAAGGAGAGCAAGGGTCAGAGCCTCAGTGACTTAATGGCAGATGTGACAAATTATTATAGTGTGACTGTGCAATGATAATGCGAGACATAACAGTATAAGGACAAGAGAGAGAAAAAAAACAACAATAAAATGCTGAGGAGTAATTATTTTTTAAGCAAGTAGAGGATGACAATAATCCTAATGTGTTTATATTATGTATTCAAATTGTTTCTAAAGGAACAGAAAAAAACACATTATGGGACATACATGCAAACACACACATACATACATACATAAAAACTTTTAATTTGCAATTATTGAAGTTAAAGGTGCAGTATGTACTTTTGGGAGATACGTTTACAACTAAGAGTTGTGGAAAAACTCTATGGTATGTGAAAATACACTGTTCAGGGAAAATCCTGATCCCTGGGACATTGGAAACTTGCCATTTTACTGCTGTTGTTTACAACTGCAGGTCCAGGAATTTTGTTTACAAACATATTTACTACTCAAAGAAGAATCCCATAGGCTTCTGTTTGATTTACAGTTCTTAAAAATTAGTTTTCTTTTAATTTATGATTAAATGAGATAGATTAACTCAAAGCATTACAGGCTCTGCAAATGAAAACAATTACGTCTCTCAAAACTACATAATGCACCTATAAATATATATATTTTTTCATTAACCAACTGTTGTGCAATGAGGGGATTAGTAACAGTTTTACAATGTGTCCAGTATTCATTCATTCACTAAAGTGCATGCTAATGCTTTAAAACATGGTATGTGTTGCAGATGGCAAATTAGCTTTGCATCATCTAAATAGCACTTTAGTGCAAAACATATTGGACACACAGAGAGAAAACTTATACTAATCCTCTTCTTGCACAATAGTGATTTGATCAATAAGCTTATGTGTCAAAAAACGGTGTATTCCCTTAATTTTCAAGTGATGGCCCTATTGTTCTGGTTGACAGCTGTGTTATTTTCACGCTCACAATAATCTGTGTTGTGACTGTTTCCTAAATCTCCTATTCATGTGTGTCATCTCTATCCACCTGTACACCTCCATCATGCCCCCAGCAGACACTTTACTCCTGGTTTGCAAGACTTTGACACATTATGCAGGCATACAGGCAGCCATGCTGAAAACACGACCACCCCACTGCTAACAGGACACAAGCTGTGGTTTTTCGGGGTAATGAAACAGGCCTGTGATTCTGAGGCCTCAGTTACAGTAATACTGGCCAAGTTTCAATCCAAGTATTTTTATGCAAACTAAGATAAAGTGAATTATAAAAGCTGAGCAAAAACAGAAATTTTGGAGAAAAAAATGCCTTTAGTGTTATAAATGTTTTGTTCACTTGCATGAGATAGAAAACAATTCAATTTTGTTGATGAAATTATGCTATAAATAGTCATGGAAAAGAATTTTCCAAATAAAAAACTTGGCACATATGTGCATTTATTTCTATTTTTCAATTATGGACAAGGATTAGCCTTCAGTTATATAGTCAAATGGTGCTCAAAGTGAGGTCTGGGGACCCCAGTGAGGAATATTTTACTTTCACTATCATTTATTTATGTGAAGTTATGGGAGCAAAGTAGAGATATGGCAATGTCTCCTTTGATGACAGGTTTATATCTCTACCTACAGTAAAGATAAAATTGAACAAAACCTCAAATGGGAGTCTGTGGTGTAACAGATAAGTGGTTAGCTGTATTTCTACTTTTCTGTAATGCAAAGCAATGCACAGGGTCTTATGTTTATACAGCTTACTACTGTGCAGCTCCACCCTCGGTTCCAGTCCTGATTTTCAAAACCGGTTACCATTAGACATTAGGGAGAGGCAGAAGCCTATCAAGGTCCAAAGTTGGAAGTGCCTGCTCCACTCTCCACCCCTGGTATTCTCACTTCCCAGGTCTTTGTCCCCGGAACTTGCAACCCTGGTTGTCCACCGGGGTTTTTTACTCGCATCTGGATCTCAGTACGCATAGCATACAGTTTAGTGTCCTGTCCCTACAGAAACCACAGCGTCCTGAAGAGTGGAAAAAAGGAAAAAAAAAACTTCTCAGGCAACTTTCTAATGTCTACTCTCCTTTGTTTTTTCGTCGAAGTCCAAGTGGTGAACCAGTAGTTTGATTTTGATTTTCTTGCATGTGAAAAAAGTTTGTACTTTTTTTTTTTCGTTTTTTAAAACCAATGTTTCGTTGCTTTCTCCATGTTTTCTCGAAAGAGTCTGGAACTCGACATTTGTCCGAAATATCCGATCTTTGAAACGGGCGACTTTTGAGCTGTGTTTAAGGTTATTTTCGGCGTGTGTATTTTTTTTTTCTCGAAGTGATTCAGGGGTGGCCGAAGAGCTGCTGTGAATGAAGTATCTGTTGAGCTTTGCTAAAGAAATCACCGCGTCTCCATGAGGAAACTCAACGTGGGAGTTGTTGAAACTTTGTCCTAGCTTTTTTTTTTTAATCCACCTGAGCGATTATTTTTATTTTCCCCCCAAAACTTTGTGTTGGTAACTTTTATTTAAACTGACGCAATGAAGACTATGTTGGTGTTCTCCGCAGTTTACACGTTGGTTGTGTTTTTTGTTTCGGCGAGGGCAGAGCCGAAGACGAAAAACTGCAATGAAGTTCGTGCTGCTTACAGCTCCAAAGGCTTCAACGTCAACGATGTTCCCAACAAAGGAGTACAAGGTGAGTTTGAATTATCGTCTTTTAGGCCTGTTTCCAACATAATACAGTGTAACCTACAGGAGAGGTTCCCAAAATGGGGGCTGGGGACCCCCAGAGGTCCTTTGGTGGGTCTCCAGGTGGTCCTCAGCAAAATGAGGGTTAGCTTAATTTCCCGACAAGTTAGCATAAAGACAAAGTATTTTTTGTTCATAGGCGGTTAGCTAGCCACCTACACTCTATGCATCTCCAAATACTGATTTATATCAAATCATAACTAACTTCAAACGCCTTCTCAGTTTGTTTTCCCAAATGTTTTCAAATGCAGCAAAGTCCACAGTCTAATCAATTTAGGGGGTCTTTGACATGAAAAGTTTGTGCACCCTTGGTTTGGTCCCTTGCTACTGTCACCTTGGTAAAAGCCTAATTTGTGCTTCTGTTAAAGCCTATCACAGTTAATCATACACACACATTTTCCTTCTGAAGTCCCCAAAAGTTAAAGAGTAACGTTTTGGGTTGGTTTAACATTTTGGGATACATTCCTCAGGCCAGTGTGCATTGGCAACTGTTCTCTGCTCCAGTGGTCAAATACAGTGTTCATTTAGGAAACACTTGCAAGTAATTCACAACAACAAGAGGCACTATCAATATACAAACGCTGCACCGCACAGGGTGAAAGTAGCCCTGTGTTTATTTCCAAGCTTCCTTAGTAGTGTCTGCCTTGTCTGTGAAGTGTAGCGACTACCTGCAGTGATTTAGTAAACATTCCTGTGCATTGGCAATGAGACCTACAAGTTAATACTGTGTTAGCATACTCTGAGGTTTAACAGAGTCTGTGTAGGCCCGGGCTGTCTACTTTTGGTTTGCAGGACAGGTTGTTGTGAGGCAAAGAAGATCCCCTGGTGATGAATATGAGCTGTTGTGTTAATAGTGAGAAGGAGGTGAGAAGGCAAATCCATTTAGCTAATCATCAGTTAGACTCCAGTAATGGAAAACTTATAGGGGGGCTTACAGTGAAGGCTGGAGGGAGCAGGAGAAGGGGGTTGGGGGTTGAAATTCAACTGTGCCCTGCATACTCCAAATCCCTCCCTTCTCTCCTTTCCTTTTCATTTTTTTCTGGCGGTTAAAATCAATATACACATGCAGGATGATGTATATATATTCAACCCCTTCTTCTCCTGAATTCAGTCCCCCTTGGACTGCCGGTTTTGGAGCGGCTATGGGATGTTCTTATTTAAAGTATAGAAGTAGGTCATGCAAGCAGGGTCACTGTCAAGTTGGAGTCTTGTTTCCCCTGTTAAACGCATTTCCTAACACAGGTCTGTTTCAATGCACTTAATGTGTTTAATTAGTCATTGTTACCACAGCTAAACCAGCTATTCACTCATTTTTCCACTTATTTCCTCACTCTAAACCTTGCAGGCTCCAGGCATTTCTTGTATGGCAAAGTGTTGAAAGCATTAATTCAACTGACAGCTATGACCACTTTGTATAGCCAATGTATATGATCTTTTATGGTGCCAAAGTCCATTATGAGCTTACTTTGTATCGTAAAGAGGATGTTCAAACTGTCTTTTCTTCTGAGGGCATGATGGCTCATTACAATTTGAGTTAAACGTAACTGACAGAGTGGCTGAGAACTTTTTTTCCCCTGCATTTCACACCAGCCTATAGGCTCTTTGTCTTCTGCCTGTATGTCATTGTGATGCTAAGCGTCATTGAGAGTACCCCAACATGTCTGCATTTGTTGTATTTAATTGTATTGCATCTCTATGTTTTGAATGAGGGATCTGAATGAAGCCGGTTTTGTTGTGCAGGTTTGTGTGCCATACACACACGTGCCTTTTCCTTACAATAGTTTCCTGGTGTATGCCTTGGCTTTAGGCAGGGCCAACCTCAACGAGCACCTCTTTGTCATTGATAGAGACTGAGATAATTGATCCATAGAAAGCAACAGGGTCCACTGTCATCAGAGAGGGTTGGGGGGTCTCCAGAAAGCAAAAAGAAGATACAAAAGCCCCTTTGGCCTGGGAAAACAATGTTTCATGTTGCTAGGGAGAAACTGCTCCAGATGTGCAATCTATTTGAACTAATTCTGTCATGTTTGACAGAAATAGCCTTTGCAATGGGTTCAAACAGTAATTATTCTCTATGTTTAAATTTAATTGGACACAAGGTTGCAGTAGTGTTGCGTAGTTAATTGCCTGCACATGTACATATATCACAATCTTATTTTCCTCATGTAATAATCATGGAGTATCAGCATGTCAGGAGTTTTAAACAATTAGTTCCACTTGGAATATCTGCTGTAGTTGAAAATGGTAGAGATATACAATGCTAAAAATTGCAGTAAAATTATTTTGTTTCCCAAATCATGAAGACTAATAAATGTAATCACAATGTTTAACAAAATAATGGGTCTTTTTATTTTAGCCATAACTCTGCAGCTCTAGGTTGCAAAACAGAGCTGTAATAAAAATTATACCTTCTCCTTGCCAGTTAATCAGCAAAGGTATTATTACTTTTCAAGAGTTACTTTTATGTTTTTTCCTGCAGCGCATCCTAACCCAAACCCTGTGTCATGAGAAAAGCAGAGTTTATTTATCTGTTGTGCCTCTTCTGATATAGTCATCACAAACCAGATTGGTGGAATATGTGGCTTATTGGAGATGCGGCATTCAAAACTGCGCTTTTCTAACCACAAACATCTTCTGTTATTGTTGGTGGCTTGGAAATAACAATGTTTGTTACCATTCAAATTAGCGACGGCTTGGCTGAAGCCAAACTCTAGATTCAATAAACATGTTTTAATGCAATAAAATTGTAATGGAAAACCTCAGTGCTTCAGCATAGGGAAAATGAAGTGATATAGAGGAACAGCAGACTCAGTTGGTGAATTCCGTGTTGATCCCATGATATCAATCTTTTACCCCTCACGTGGAAACGGTTCAAGACCTAGTTTCCAAGTCTCCTGTCAGTCGGATGATGATTTGTTTAGGTCCTGTGGTTGAATACCTCACTGTAATGGGAAATAAATGAGGCTCACAGTTCTAACGATGACAGATTATTATTGCCAGTAATCATACAGAATGTAAATGGAGGTTTTAATGTGTCTGTGTGTATATTTGTATGTGGTAGGCAGTTTTTTTTTTGTGTGTTTTTTTTTTCCTGTCTGGCAGTTATACTTGATACTGTGACATGTGTTAAAAGGTATCTGGTAAGTGCTACTGCACAGTTGCAAGAGGGACAAGCTCTTCAAAAGAGCCAGAAAACAGAGCGGTTAACACTGACCAGATTGGTATCTGCCATGTCAACAGCTCCTCATTCCAGGACTGGGCACTGCACTTCTCTTTTTGTAACCCTTCAAGCAAAATCTGTTTTGGTTTACTCTGGCTGCCTTGCTTGATGTCATGCCTCAGGTATGGGACAATAGCAAAGATCAAAGAGAAGAGGGAACAGGGTCGTTTTCCCTCCCTTAAGCACGAGGAACATCCCCAGCTCATAATCAGTTCAGTGCATTATGACTGAAACTCAAAGCGTGTATGACCTCAGCGCATTGGCGTCCTGGTAAGCTCAAGACATTTTGCAGTCGAGCATTGTGAGAGCTCCTTGCTCCCCCTTTAGCCGGTGGCTGCCCGCCCTGCATCGTTATGGTTTGGGAAATAACAGGTTGTGTTATTGCAATGACATTCAGCAGATAAGATAAGAGTAGGGAACTGGGACACAGGCAATCTGTCGAAGCTTTTATAGCCTGAAGGACAATATTTGAGTCGCTCTAGTCTGTAAGGCTGTAGCCTAGTATTTTAACATCTGTAATAATTAACTTACAAACCATGGGACAAATGTCTTGCCTGCTTCTCAAGGTCAGTCTCATGAAACCTCAAAAGACTTTTTGATTTTCATTTGATACACTTCACAAGTCTTATCATCAGGAGTCGCGTATGTGAGGGACATAGTCATGACAACTAATTTGCAGTAATTTGTAAAATAATTGGCTGTATAGAAAGTCAGAGTTTCAGCCTGTTTGAAGGTTATGGATTTGGCAGTTAGAAATACTCCCAAGTAAGATAGAAGCAGCTATGTATTTATTGAAGATCCTATTTTTAGATTTTGTCATTGCCCCCCATCTGTGTTATAATCAGTAACTCCTCCCCACACACATGTTTTTGGTGCAGCTTTGGAGTTCACAAGTCCACTAACATCTAGTTGATTATTGGTAAGTTAAACATCAAAAGCGGCAGAGAAAAGACGTACTGACTTAAGCTGGTAGAAAATAGCTCACAAGCTATATATTGTAGGTGATACAAAATTACAGGTTGTTATCACATTTAATTTGACGTTGATTTATTTATAGGAAATGCCTCATTGGTTATGCTTTAAAGGATAGTACAAGTAGACACCAGAGGCCCTTTGTGTGCCATAGAGCATGGAGTTCAAATGCTCAGGTTTATCTTTTAAAGCCAGGATTTGTTATACAAGAGAAGGTTGAAGGACATTTAATGTATAGCAAGCATCAAAGAACAATATTTTTTCATGTTCAGGATTTGGAGATGTGTTTTTTCCAGCATACTTTTGCATGTCTAAATCTTGAAGGGATAAAAAAAAAAAAGCTGAAGCAATGTCTTTTACTTAGGTTGGGAGATCCTGTAGTTACAATAAATATCTTTCAGTTGCTAAGTGACATGTATTTTGACCTATCCCTCTTGCAACCAATATACAGTTACTCACAATTGTGCAGCCATGACTGCTGACCTCAACGGTTTTTTTTTATGGCTTCATCTCATTACAAGAGGACATAAAAGAGAAACTTCTGAGCAAAAATGATGCAGAAAATGATTTGAATTTTAAGGGCATTAAATCTTGTGAATTACATTATGGTTGATGTTAAAATCAAGATTTACAAACACTGGAGGTCATAATTTTCCAGAAAACTGTCTGTTGCCTGATCAATAAGCAGATTGTGAGCACTTTGTTGGGCATCACTAGTAAACAGCTTTTAAGATAACCTCAGTGTCAGAGTGTCATGTATAGTATTGGTGGTCTCCTTCATAAACAGTTAAAAGCAGTAAAAATGAGAAGGTTCCTCTTGCCTGCGGTCCTCTCTGTGACGTCTCCCCGGTAACTTTTGACGAGGCTTCAGCATAATTGAGTTTAGGTATCATGAGGCCGAGGTCTTGTGAACCCAGGGGGAGCCTGCTTGGGACTGCTAGCGTCCAGATGGGGCAGAGGAGGGAGGGAGGGATGGACGGGGGGAGGGAGGGCCGCTACACGTGCCTGCCAGCTCCACGGTGCCTCGGTGTTCTTATCAGTTTCCTGTGATCGCGCGGCGGCAGTTCTGAGATCAGGGTCTCTCGTGGCGTCCCTGCTGCTCTGCCAGCACCAGCTGCCTTATCGTCGTTCAGGAACAAATAAGCTTTATCGCGGCCCCCATAAGGAAAATTTGGGCTGTGTATGGAAGACGTGGCCATACAAGCGTAGCACTACACCTGCCTGGGTTTTTTTGTTGCCTTGGTTGGATAAAATGATGCTGTCATTCCAGGCCTGATTTGGTCTTTGAGTAGCCCTCTTTACATTTAGGGCTGTGGAATGTTGAGTTTTCCACTTTTGCTCATTTAGTATGCTGTGCAGCAGCAGCTGAATAGAGCGTCTGTGTGTGTGCGTGCGTGTATTTGTGTGTGTGTGTCAGCCGAGTGTCCGCAATTCCATCTCTCCTCATCCTTTTTGCTTTGGCCTGTCCCCTCAGCCCCCACCCGGCCCCACCTCACCCCACCCCAATGGCCGAGTGAGCGACAGATCAGTGGGGGGTGGTTGCTGTGTGTGGGAACAATTGAGCACCCCCTTTTAGGCCAGTCTGCCCCCCTCCTCACTACATTCCACACTGGACCACCAAGACCCGCACACAGGGAGCCCTGGAGCTGGGAACACACGACAACAAAGAGAGTGCTGGAGGGACTGACTGAGTCATACAGAGAAAGAGAAGGGGGGATTTGACTGACAGAAAAGCGCAGCAAAGAGTTTTGCACGAGGGCGAAGTTTTACTGGATATCCAGATAAAATGATGGGCTGTGCATGAGAGAGAGTTAGCGAGCGACAGAGTGTGTTGCACAGGCTCGGGGAATCTGGGGAGGTTGCATGGCTTAGGGCTAGATGCATGCATGCACTGTGAATCATCTCCACTCAGTCATGCAGGCATGCACATATCACCCGGTCCTCTCAGTAACCCACGTTTCAGCAAACACACGTGTCTGCCCAGCACAACGTAGCATGTCATCTGCCGAGCAATTTTCTCTATCCCCAGTCTCTACATTTTTGGCATGGATGACCACAGTTTAGCTACCAGCTTGGTTGTGTTCTTTGGTGGATCTTTTTGTCCCAGGCAAACTGTGAGAAATCTGGATCTGGGCTTTGTGGTTTTCCGCACTTTAAGCTGAGGGGAGCGACCCCTGAAACTCCCTTGTTAACACGTCCTGTTTGCATGCTGTTAAGTCTGCAGTTTCCCTCTCCCCCTCCGTCCCGACTGACATATCAGTTCATTTTCTTCTGCCTCTGCCCGCTCTGGAGCAGCTCCTCTGGGAGGTTTTGTTTCAGCCTTATAGTCCTTCCTTCCTCCCTCATCCCTTGGTGATTTCCTCTCTTTTTTTCCATCGTTCCATGGTGGTTTACTGGTGTTTTCCTGCTCCACCACATTTAGCCTACTTGTCTTGTCCTGCTTCATCTCTTTGCCCTCGCCAGGTTTTCTCTGCGTGGGAACGTTTCCAGATGATGTGCATGCCAAAACTAGGCTACGTCTGTTGTTTACATTTGTCTCCCCAAGGCTTTGCTATCACGCCTCAATATACCAATGAGTTGTTTACTATTGTCACAGAGCTGCTGCTCCTATGCCAAGACTTTAACTATCTCCAATATGCCCACCCCCACTCCTACCCCTACCCCCCTTTCCATCGCTTGACTCCTCTGGCTGCTGAATTCCCTTTGTGCGAGTGATGCTGGGTGGTGTATTTTTTTATTTTTTTTGTGTGCCTCTGATATCTGAGCCGCTCTGTGTCTCCTTTGTGTTGATCACCTCAGCGCTGGTGTCACTCAGCCAGCTGTGAGGAGTGTGGCGAAGGGCCGCGGGCTCTGATCCCGAGCTGCAGGGGTGGATTGTGAACCCCCCTGCCTGGCAGAACTAGGCTACACAGTCACTGAAGTCATCTCGCTACATGACTGCCAGCGAGAGAATGCGGTTATATGATGTGCGCGTAATTCAGCCAGGGTTTATTGATTCCTATGAAGACATAGCGGGCACGATGACCGTGTTGATAGTCATGATCATCACAGGATTTCTGCGACTCGACAGACGCCTGTGTGGTTAGGGAGAGGGGCGAGGGACTAAAGCCAGGGACTTGCCTGGGTGTTTGGGCTGCAACCCCAGTGCTGGGTGCAGGCCAGATGAGATGTAATCCCTGCTAATTACTCCCAAGGCCTACATCAAGACTCCCACTGACGAGGCAGTCACTCACACTTAGCTCACTTTTCCAGAGTACAGTTAGTTTAATAGGTCTCCTAATATTTACCTAATCCCTCTGTGTATTCCTTGCTATTGAACTTATATTAAAACAATTGTAGGAGACCAAAAAGCCCAGGTTACCCTGCTTTGTTTTCAAGTCTTATTCGGTCATGCACAAAGCAGTAGGCGGGTCTCTGGCTTTTTCACGTAGCACTGTGAATTTTACTGACGAGGTAATGCCATGTCTTAAAAACGGGCCATCAAAACTCAAATTTAAAACATGAAGGGAACCAATGGCAGAAGTCCTGCTGGCTGAGGGCCGATTAGGGAGGGGAAAAAAAACACACACACTCTTGAAAAAGATCAAATACATTTTAAAATGAAAGCTCCAAAGCTGCAAATCATTTGGTCGGTGAATTTGAGGGTGGTTCTTCCTGGCAGAAAAATTAGGCTTTATGTGGGAATGTGAGTCGACCCGCTAGGGGTTGAAATATTGTACGTCATCAGAATGGCAAGTAGCTCTGATTTATTGACACGTTCACTGCATATCATCAGGGAAGGACTGAGCCATCCATGACTGAAGCCCATTAAACCATTGTACCGTTAGGTTTAGGCTTTCTAGCCCCTTTGACAGCCGGCGATGAGTGGTTCTCTTCCCACCGCCCTCGCCGGTGTCCAGTTTCGTAAGACCCAACAGGTATATCAGAATCATTGTTGCCCTTTTGTAGCTTTGAGGTTCCAGAAACCCGATCTTGTACCTGACCTCATTCTGCCTGGGGGGCTTCGCCAGGCCCCGTCCTGCCTCAACATCTGGTGGACTTCAGCTGCTTTTGGATGTCTGTTATAAACATTGTCAAAGAGCTCCCTGTCCTTTGGAGGGGCTCGCTGGCTTTTACTGGCAGCGATGAAATGTATTGTTTGTGTGTTAAGTCTTTTAAAAGCTCTCATATGTTTCAACAGAGACAGAATTTTTTTAAATCTATTGTGTGTGTGTGCGTGTGTGGTGGGGGGTCATAATTTGCTAAGTACAAGTTGTGTGTGTGACCATGCGACAACAAAGAAGGTTTTACATGTAAAGTCTTCCTAGGAAATCTGGTTTGCGGCTCTCAGTGTGTGAAGCTCATCTCAGAGAGGACTTATTTGTAAGCTCAACAGTAGTCCATTTCTCTGACAGCACAACACTGTTTGCCCAGGGTCCCATGGTAAAGCACTTGGCCTTAAGTAAAGAGTGTTTTTCATCTTCTCTTCTAAAGTCTGTTTTCATTTGTGTGCCGTGAGTCAGTGGAAAGAGGGAGGGCTGGTGGAGAGGGACAAGCCAGGAAGGCCTTTTGTGAAGGCCTTTTTCTCCTCCTCCCCTCTTCCCTTGTGATAATCACGCTGTGCTGTAACTTGTCCTCTCCGTTTGTCTGCCTGTCTCTGCAAATCTTGAAGATAACACTGTCTCTCTCTCTCTCTCTCTCTTTCACTAACTCACTCACACACACACTCAGACGCAGCCAGAATGTCAAGGTGGAATCCATATTAAAGGCGCTAGATCAAACGCTGCACGTCGGCGGCTTCTACACAGCACATACCTGAAAGAAAGTTGTGGAGGGAGAGAGCAAAGGATTACACCAATTGTTCATGTGAATCATTGCCTCCAACACCCAGTAGATAACGTGGATGTTGTGAAAGGATTCGTGCTTCCCGGCAAAGTCATGGTCAGAAGAAAAATAAATGACTTAGATCAGTGTTTATGTTTCTTCTTTTTGGTATGAATTTGTCGTCTCTAAAACGTGCAGCATGGGCAGTCATGTTTAAACCATCTGGCTGAACGGACGGGCTCTTGTAGGTCTGAATGGGAGCACAGCAGCCAATCACCAGTGGGTGCTGTATTTGCTAGGAAGAAGGTGAACAAGCCGGTGTATGGCACACCACGAAAATGGCACATCAAACTGCCCAAACAGAAGTAGCTGACCTCCTCTCCCAAAACAAGCCACTTCTGTTTGAAGCATGAATTCCCCATAACTCTGTTAACATGAATCACAGCCTACAGCTCCCTTGTAGTTAGAGCAGACGTTACTTGCGCAAGAACTGGAGGTTTGACCCTTCATTTTTATGATCTCATTGTTTGGCTGCTATGTTTGTATATTTTTTTGACCCCTGGCAGACCTCGGCGGTCCCTTTGGGGCAGATGTTTATTGTTGTCTGTCCCGTCTCCTGGCAAAGAATATCATGTTGGGATGTGCTCGGGAAATGATTGCCCACTCTCCTGTGTGACATTACTTGACTAATTAACACAGCAGCAACACTGGATTAACTTGTCTGGGTGACTGACCACAAAGTCCTTGTACCCCCCCATGCATGCAAATGTGTCTTTCGCTCTCACCCAGTGTCCTGTTCTCTCACTCTCACTTTTCCTCTCTGTTTCACTCCCACTTCCACATTTTCGTTCAGCACAATACTCTCTAAAGTATAATGTTGCCTTGGTAGCTGAGGTTTAGTACCTGGGGTTGTAATTGCTACCACCTGAATCGTGGCCTGCACAGTTGAATCAACACTTCAGCTCCCCTTAAAAGTCCACGAGCTCTAATCTGCTATCAGAGACTTTATGGAAATGTCTTTCATGCCTCATACACAATCATCAATCAGGAGCTATTTTTACCCCACGCTGCTTTGCATGCAGATGTCAGAGTGTCTGAGACTGTCCTCCAGTATTTTTTTATAGAGACTACAAGACGCGTCATATGATTTCCTGTGTGCAACAAGTGGAAATTGCAGAAGCGCTCTGTGAATAGCCCCTGTGGTTTTCACTGGTTTCTGACTTTTTAAATGTACTTGGGGAAGTGCAGGAGCGAGTTAAATCATTGACAAAGCAGTGACCTGGGAAGTGGTGTAGGCAGGGAGCTTTTGTGTGGGGAGACAAAGCCGGAGACGCAGGGCTGGGAAGGGAGAGGGAAACAGACAGAGAGAGAGGCCAGGGCCATGTTGTGGAATCTCCCCAGGGGCTTCTGGGTAAATGTTCATGGATGACAGCGTTTTGGAATGTTCACAAATGGAGAGTTTTAATTGGCCAGAGGCCCCGACTGGTTTAGCAATCAGAGATGGACTGTGGTGGCAGAGGGCTCGGATTTATGAATCCCACTGTGTGCTTGTTTGTGTGATCCGTTGCCTTTTTGGAAAATAATTCACTCGTGCTTGTGCAGTGTTTGATGAATATGGAGGTTTTTGCACAGATAAAAAAAATTAATCTGACTGTCTTTCACAATGAATAAGAAGTTGGCAGCAAGCGTTGACATCATGGCTGTAGCAGTTCAGTACCGCGGTGCCAAAGGAGGAGACGGCAGCGTGATTGTAACGAGCTCTGCCCTGCCTTCTGCTCCGCTGCAGCACGCATGCCTTTCTTTTTCATCGTAGTCATGCCATCTGAAAAGCAAATTTTGGCAGTTTGGTGTTTTGACAGCTGTGTTTTGGAAGAGATTTTAATTCCTGATTTATTTAAGGAAACATCATTTCACACAGGCATTATCCAAAGTCTTGTGGCTGGCCGCGTAACTCAAAATATTCACTCTACGGAGCACTCTGTGAAAACCAGAACTCCTGGCTTCATAAATGGATGGCGAGCATTCTTCTAAATGGACTAAGTCTCACGTCACAAGCAATGCTAATGTTTCCCCAGCTCACCACTACGGCAAAGCTTTTTTCTAGTAAAGGTTGTAACAAAGATTAAATTTTTCATGGATGTTACTGGTAGGGATGTCACAATACCATAAATTGGGTAGCTTGATACCAGTTAATACCAGTACCACTGAAATCTTACAGTTCTCGATACCAGATTTGATACCACAAATCCCTTTGGGTGCACACTCCTTTATTTAAAAACTTTGTATAAACAAACAACTAACAAACAAATAAAAGCTTTATGTGTTTCAAGCAGTGTTGTTACTGAAAATGACCAATTAGTTATAGTTAATAATTACTTCTCTCAGAAGTAATTGAATTACTTTACTGATTACCGCATATAAGAGTAATTGGTTGCTAGGGAAAGTAACTTTTGCATTTTACATGTCTGCTTCAATTATCTTATTAATGCACACATAGCTCTATTATTTTAGTGTTACTGTGGCACTGTGTTGGACAAGACAACTGTCAAATTTTATCTATCACTGTGCCCATTATCACTATAATGAAAAGTAAGTAGTGGAACAATAAAACAGTAAATATGTTTTGATAGGCCTATTTATTGAAACCTCAACAGGCCTTCAGATCAAGCACTACTGCACAAGTCAGTTTTAATACTCTTTTGGCAGTGTAAAATAAAATAAAAGCTGTTTCTCAGACACATTTGATGGTAATTTCTTATCACGATAAGCCTAATGAAAGTGATAAAAGTTATTTACAAAAAACATGAACACACTGAGGTTTAACCTTTGTAACTAACTCAAATCAACTGATGACTTTGACAACATACTTGGCAATCAGTCTGTTTAGTTCTGCCTGGCTTACAGACTGTGCAGACAAATTCTTGGGTTTAAAAACAAGGCTTGGCTGTTTGGATGGATTGAATCTTTGGTCAGCCGAGCTAGCATTAGGATTTTTTTGCGATTGGCTTTGTAGAGGCGTGTTGTTTTACTAGGTGCTTCAGAAGATCAGAATTACTATTCTTTGATGTGGACCAAGTTCTCAAACCTGCACAAAGACCACAACTCACCAGTATATTTTTATCCTTGATCTCAAGGAGGGGAAAATAATGTCCATATTTCCAGGACAGTAAGCTCACATTGCCTGAAATGTTGGCCATTGTTTGGGCTAGTCTAATGCTTATTGATTGATTCACTCAGTCATTGCTCCACTGTACGGTCAGGTGATGTTAGATCATAAACAGGAAATTGGGGAATAGGCTGCATTTGTCTGCTGTTCTCTGCAGTTGTCCATTAGCCTACTGTTTTCACACAAGACAAAAGTAACGAATAACAAGCCCATGTAAATTTCAGTAGTTGTAATTGTGTTACTTAATTTGAAAAAGTAACGCGTCACGTTGTAACTGTGTTACTTTGTTACATAAAGGCTACATTCGAATAAGGGCAGGGACTTACAAGTGCAACATTGGCTTGTAGGCTTAAAGCAGAAAATAAAGCAGCCTGATAAAATGCTCATTTCAAATCAGCTGTATGAAATGTCCTGCTGTAACAAACACAATGTTACGATTGTGTACTTTCGATTTGATTTGCAGTCCTGAAAGCATGACTGCAACTTTAAGTGTATCAAGAATTGAAACACCCAGACTGAGGCTACATTAGAAACAAGAACACTGAGTACAGAGTGAGAAATCAAGTTACGTCAATAGTATGATGGTAAAAAAAAATAGCATTGGTATTGTTTTTTTAAATTTGGTATTAACTTTATACCTAAGTATCAATTCTGTGATGTCCCTAGTTACCGGTAATATGTGATCATGACTGGTTTTTGTATTAACTTTTGAAACGTGATGTTAATGCCGAATCACAGGTTGAAACACCAGAAGTGTCATGATTCGTTATGGGAGGTGTGGCTGCTTTTGGTGAACAGTTGCTGTAGTTGTAGGCAACTTCAGAGGCATCATGTCAAATATTAACTCAATCATGAGTCCATGGAGCTGAATAACTGTTTATTCACCTTTGTTTTTTGTATTCTATCCATTATGCTCTATGCATTATATCTACATACAGCCAAACAAAAAGTGTATACATGTAGTCTATTTTACTATATGCATAGTATCTACAGTAGTTTAAATTATATTGACACCCATGGGGAAATTGGATTGTGCAGCAGCTTATAATAGGGTAAAGCAAAGAAAAAAAAAGATGGTGAAGAATAGAGCAAATGGTGGATACGTAATGAAACTGGAACATACTAAATAAAATATATGAATGAAAAAATATGAAAAATACACACTTTACAGGGAGTGAAAAAAGCTGAGACAAAAATATGTAGCTTTGCGGCTCACGTCCAGACATTTAGGCTACAGATTAAAATGTTTCCTGTTAACAGAGTTTACAGTTTAACTTTCAGTGTTGAAAGCCGCTGCCTGCTTAGAAGCTGCAGCCCTTACAGGCTGTCAGCTAGCTCTGACAGTAGTGTAAGTCATGGGTTGGCTAGAGTCTCACGCTGAAAACAGTTTCCCGCTGCCTGCGAGGGTCAGCAGATCTACGCGGCGCGGGACATCCTGCTTGTTAGCACACTTCCTGGTTAACGCAGCACCTGCCCTCCCTCTTGGGGAGATGGGTGGATGTCTGTCCAAACACGGCCGGGCCAACATTAATACCACAAAGATACTGAAAGGTCGTGTTCATTTCCTTGGTTTTCCCGAAGTCAAGATAGATCTGGAATTTGTGACATGAATGCCCTTCGCGGTGGTTTTGAATAAAACATTTGTCAGCGTTCACTATGACAACGTAAACTACACCGTCCTTCACCGTGTCAGCTGATCTGTGCTGGGAAACCCTGGGCAGTCGAGCTGAATTTTTCACATTAAAGCAAACTAAAATACAAGATTTGGAGCTGCTTAGTACCACCATTTTGTGTTGAGCGCTTGAGGCAGATTCAGAGGTCCCCTGCCAGTCTGTTCAGGCTCTTCTGGACTCTATGAATTTAGAGCTGAAAAGCATTATTAATTTGGCCAAACTGCTGTAAACTTGTCATTACTCTATTTTTGCAAGGCGGTGAAGTGTAGAAACAGAGTAGGTGGAAGTAATGCCCTACCCTGATTATCTCCATATGAGTAGTTGAGTCTCTAATAATGGTTTCCGCTTACGGCATAATGTTGTTGAACATTTCCCCCCTTGCGGTGATTGTATCCCAGCTTTATGTTCGTGTGTGTGTGCATATATCAGTGTGTACTGATGTGTGTGGGCGTGTGTTCCATTTATCTTGGCTTTTAAAATTGCTATATTAATAGTTCTTGCTGTTTTTGAATGAGTGTGACAGTGGTTTTGCTCTCCTTGACATGCTTTCGAAAGCTGAGAGCTAAATAGGGGCATACACGGTGGAAACGGGGGGCCCACAGATCCCTGGCTCACTTTTCATCCCATCCAGCTAAGGATTTGCCTTTTCACCTATATGTCTCGCTGCTTGCAAAAGTGTACAAAGTGTGTTTTCAATTCCCGCAATAACCGATTATGATCAGAAAATATTAGATTTAGCATAGCCTACATGAACATTCACAGCCCACCAGCTACCAAACAAAACATGACTTGTAAACTTTATGCATCTTTTTCCGTTTAACACTCACAATGTAATGTAGCCTAAGGAGCATTTCTTGTCCTGATGCAAACTGTTTTTAGAGCTCCCAGTAATTTTTTTTATTTTTTCATAAGCAGTTTTGATCCATTTTGGTTTGCAATACACAATTATTAGAGTATTGTCATTACCTCGTGTGATTCTGGAGTTTATTTTTCTTCTTGAGTGCTGAAAGTTTATAAGGCTTTCATTTCACTGAAAAACAATCTCTCTTAGTGCAGTAAAAGTCAAGACATTGAAGCGTAACTTTTAATGACCTTTTTTATTTTGAAGGATTGGCAGAACATTATTATATGGTCTTTCATTTATAGTCTTGAAATTTGAAAAGTTTACCCCCTTTATCATTATTTGTATGCACTGATGGTGGTAATTTAATGCTTTGGTTGCCTGTGATCAGAAGGTCACTAGTTTGAGTCCCTGCAACGACTAGGAAAATCTGGATAGGGAAAGTGAACAAGACACTTTCCCCTCCCTCAGCAACTACTGGCAAGATGCCCTTGAGCAAGAGACTGTGGTTTTACTGAGCAGTGGCTTGATGTGTATGTGTGAATGTTTGTAATCCTCCCTCCTCCTGCAGCAACTCCCCCAGGTTGTAAATAAAATGGGCTCGTAGTCAGCTTGCTGGGTTAAAGGCTTTTCTTATAACGCAGGGGGAAATATATTGTGCTTGAACAGTTTCACTTAATCGGTTACTGTGATGTGAAAGTATACAAAATGGTCCAAAAATGGGGCATTAGTGGCCTCTGCTCAGATACCGACTTTGCTTCACAGTTTTACTTGAGCGCATACTTGGGTGCGTTTTTATAGCCCTTGGCTGATCTCATAAGGGAGAGTCCCTCGCTAAGCCCCACAGAATTAGTACTTTATGGAGACTTGGAACGTGCATGCTATCATTTTGAATAGGAGGCAGGAAATGAGCTTCATTTCAAAATGAGGTATCCGACATTTGAACAAAATGATGCCTCATCTTACAAAATTATTGCTGACAGCTGATCAAAGCCAAGCATCTTAAGACCATTGCTTTCAAATTAGCGATGTCTAATGTCTTTGAGGATAGAATCATGAGATGTTTGAAATGTTGAATGAAAAAGCTACATGTTACTAATAAGTTAACTATTTTAAGTTAATGGATATTTGACGATTTGGTTCAAAATGGATTTTTTGAACAAATCTCTTTAACCATTTTCAATTGAATAAGTACAGAGAAATCCTAAAATGAATTAGAAATATTTTTTTTAACTCATGAGCCAAATAACGGCCACAACTGCAGACTCTTTGCAGACTGCAGAGGGACAGAAAAGGGAAAAGAAAAGGAGGGGATTGCGTAAAAGACTACCTGACAACATGCTGCAACAGGAGAGAACTTAAAGAGTGAATGACTCTTAGAAAAAGTAATTGCTATGATTTTGGAAATGAAATATCCAGTGGTTTGCTACTTCTTTTTTTTCATCTCATCTTTCAGCTGGGGGTTCATTCCACTCTCCTTTAATTTCCCTCCCTGAGACGCTGACAAATACTGACTTAATGCTCATTACTGAAGCCTTATTATCTGAAAGCGACAACCTGGGCTCCTCAGCAGAGCACAGGTTCAGCCGGTGTGACTGTGCATGACACGACGTGGAGCAGAACAGAAAGTTACCCAACAAATGGCACCAATCCCCCACCCCCGGGATAATTACACCCTAGACAGAGGTGAGGAGCGAGGGGAGAATGTTATGGCTGCAGGGTGTGTAGATTTACACCAGTTACTGTGGTTAATGCTCATTTGACTGGTTGCCCTCTTTTTGGTACGTGCCTACAGGGAACAGATTATATCAATTTATGAAGAAATAGTCAGCCTTTGCACTTGCCAGTTTTCTGTCTAGGTATGTGACGTTCACATGGGCAACCTTGAATTATTTGAGCTTATCTTGAATGTTGCTTTCCACTGCTGAGGAGGTCGGGAGCTGCATGTTACTTGTTGGTCACTTTATGGACTGGACGGAGCGACTTGGAAATGAATGCACGCGTTTTTCATGTTTTTATATTACTCCAATATTGTATTTCCATGGTATTCCAAGGGTTTTGCATGCCACAGGGTTTTTAATTGGTCTGTACATAACCTATAAGAGGCAAACACTATATCTGAGGATTATTTACAAACGTTGACGTCTTTCTGACCTCTCAGGAGTTCGGTTCGATTACAGACCACCAGGCTCATTGTAGCTGCCTCCAATTAGCGACAGGCGCTGGTGAATGGTTGGGGGGCTTGCTGTACCCCCAGGGCCTCCTTCACAGCTCTTGTAGCAGGTTTCGGTGGTGACTTGAGTTCAGGAGGGTACGGAAATAATCCTTGAGGGACTTTTATGACTTCAGATTGGAGCATGTGGCTGTTATAGGTTTCTATTTATGTATTGTGTGCGTCTGCAAAGTTTATGGCTCTTAATTGCATGTGTGCTTTAAGTGCCTGGGTGTTTGTGTGCTGAATTGCATGTGTTTAATTGTGTGTTTTTTCCTATTTGTGTACGTATGTGTTGGTGTTAATATTGGAGAGATTGGGGTGGGCCTGGGGGGGTTTAGGTACTGTGTGTGGTGGATGTGCTGGCTAGCGG
>OMKZ01006325.1:2244-13199 GCA_900302535.1 Neoniphon sammara | reverse complement strand
GTCTGCAGTGTTGAGGAAGTGCCAGGGTGATACAATCATCTTACAGTTCTCAGTGGAATCTCTGAAGCCTGACATTTACATTTACATTTACATTTAGTCATTTGGCTTTTATCCAAAGCGACTTACAAGTGACCAAAGCGACTGCCTGACAGCAGCCTTCTCAGAGACAGAGGAGGATCAGCAATGAAAAGCGCGATTTGCAAATCCATGGCAATTGGAAGTGGACAGAGACAAATTCCCACTGCCTGTACTTTATCGTGTAAATGCTACCAAATCCTGCTTTACACTGTGTGTGAGGCAGAACTTGTGTGTGGCAGGGCACTGACCCGTCCATGACCCTCGGCGCTCTCAGCGCTCCCATTCGAGTCACACGGGGAAACCTTTTCATTCAATCAAAACCCTTCCTCTCTCCATTCCCCCTCTCTGCTTCCTCCTTGCCCTCCTCCTTTTCACTGGCACATTCAAAGCTTAAAGTGGCACTTCAGAAACTGCCAGTGAAATCCTGTGTTTGAGGATGAATATTTTACAGAGTGGAGTTTTTGAAAAGCACAGCTTGCTAAGCATTGCAGTTCTTTTTTCCTTGCTATATGAAGCTCATGGAGGATACGGCGGCTGATAAAATTGGCTCGCAGGGGAAATAAAGATACAGGACATTGCAATGCAGCAGCCACAGAGAGAGATTGCTCTGTTCAGCATTGCTTTGTAAATTACAAACACACACACACACACACACGCAGATTTCTGAGCAAGCTTTTTTCCCCAGTAGAAGAAGGACTGAGAAAATGAATGCTAAAAACAAAACAAAAAAAAAAACAGAGGAAACTGGTCTCTTATTCACCGTTTGCTTCTTTGGAAGCCAACTGGCAATTTTAAAACTGAGCAGCATGATGAATGTAATGAGTTGGAAAATTGGGTTTGCTTCAGCAGATTCTTTCTCTAGTAATGCCCTGTAGGTTAATTGAAGTCTAGTAGTCGGCCCTGTGATAGGACTTTATCATGATGGTTTCATTGCAAGTCTCTGATGCATATGATTACATCAGTTGATGAGGGGATAGTGAAGACAGGAACATGCTGTGTACACATCTATGACATACTAGGGCTTTAAAATGAACCACTACTCACACATTTATTTTCAGATTCACACCCTCTCTCACACACGCAGATACCCGCGAAGGATATTCAGGCAAGCTGGGGCTGAATACAATTACAAAGAACTGAAGGCAGTAACAGCAATGTCGTGCAAGTGCAAGGTGTCGCATGGGGAAATGGGACAGCATGCACACACACACGAACACGCACACAGAGTCACGTATACACACAAACATACATAATGAATAACGGTTGAATTCAACAGAGAGTTGACAAAATGAAGCGGGGTTGATTGCTGCAAATGAGCTGAGAATGAATAGCGGTAAATTAATTTTGCGTCGTGTCTAGCTGAGGGAATTCAATGAGAAGTGGGCAACTCTGGAGAAATTTAAGTTAGAAGTTGACAGCGGTGGCAATTAAAATGTCTTATGCTGCCGCTTTGGCTTATTTCGTGCACTTCTTCGTCTCTTCTCGTTTTGATTTCATCCCTCCATCCTTTACCTCGTTCCATCCACTCATCAATCCACGCAGTTGTGTCTGCTTTTGCGTTTCTTGATCTCTGTGTCAGCCTGTTCATCGAGTTATCTATCCATCCATCCATCCATCACTCTCGCATGCACACACACAAAAACAAACCTTGGCCTCAAAATTGTAGCAGATCAGCATATGCTTTCTGTGTACTCAGCACGAATAAATGGCAAGGTAAACCACAGGGTCTCACTCACTCACTCACACACACAGTCAAGTCTTCTAAAAAGTACAGTAGAAACCAGGCAGCAAAGAAGGATGAACTCACAGAGACATAGAGAGAGAGAAACAGGCAGACTGAGACACGCTTTGATTAATATTAAAATACACAGAGAAGACATTGTGTGTGAACTTTTGATTTCGTAGAACTAGAATTTTTCCATCGAATCATCATAAGCTCTTTTTTTTTTACCACTGAAATCTAGCCGGCCCATCAGAGTTACGCTCCTGTGTGTCTGTGTTAAGATCGAGCCAGTACCAGCTGTCACGCCATACCTGTATGGAGGAGAGAGCGAACAGCAGGCACAGATGGCTCGTGGGGGTAGAGGGCACCATGCCGCACAGCAAGACACACACACACACACACACACGCATGCATACATGTATACACATGCACACAAACAGAGATATGCACCTGTGCACATACACACTTATACGTGCCACATGCAGACCTTGATTTGAGGTTTTTACCCCTTGCACTCCACTCTGCAGATTTTACCCCCGGTGTTTCAGTATGAACAAGGATGCATGGATTTTGAGGTGAGAAATATGTAAATCGAGGCATGTCCTGCTTCACTTTGTGCTACACAGATTCGGACTTCTACTGCAGTCCATTTGCTCCTTTCCTTACACGCCTGAAACCCCCGCGTGTTTCACAATCCCATCAGTTTTCATGTAAGACATGAAATTTACATGCTAATAAACCTCATGCTAATAAACCGCAAAGACATCAAATAGAATATGAACTGCTGACACAAAAACAAGTCAAGTGAGTCACAAAAACAAGACGAGACGAGGCGAGACGAAAGTTGCTCACATAAATATGTAGACACGCAGATGCATAACAGATTTTATCACGGTGTGGGATTTCTAAACATCATCAGTGCTATCAACTGAAAATGAAGCAGATGTCAGTAAGAAATTCATCTTTTTAAAAGTGAAGTTACATTTGGAATAGTCAGTATTATCTAGATAGATAGATAGATAGACTAACAGATTTTTTGTGTTTTTACTCCATCAACCTTTCCCCTTCTTTTCCCCCATTTGTTTTTTTTTTATTTTTTTACTGAGCCGAACTGAACCATGTGTTCTGAAGACCACACAAATTCCAGGTCCATATAATTACCATAATAATTAATTGTCTTGGATTATTTTCTCCTGCGATCATTAAATCGTTTAATCAAAGTGTACCCATGTTAATTGAGCGAGCAAATGTCTCGGGGTGAGACTCACTAATTCAACTTGGGTGTTTTGTAATGTGATCTGTCATTTGATTCTGTTATATTATTTAGCGTTGCAAATATTATAATGAAGTCTTCTGTGGTCTGAAATCAGGGTTGGGCGGTTTGGTGCTAATTCCATTTTCTGGCAGAGAGAGAAGTAGAATCAGAGTTGCTTCAGTCACCAAATATGATTATACAGGGATTTGTCTCAGTGACAGTCATGCAAAAACGTCCTGATAACTTCCAGTTTTACAGTAAACACTGACTGATATACTTCAAGGACAGGAGGACCTCACATACAGAAGGAACACTTAACTATCATATCAGTCTGCAGAGATTCAATACTCTCAAAAGAGAAAGGCAGAAAAAGAAATATATAAAGGACAGGAAAAATGGAAATTTGTTCATTTGCTCACTCGGTCACTCTCTCAAACCCTCATGCAGAGACAGTTCATGTGCTCTGACCTATGACACGGTGCCCTTCTCCTCATTATAGAGAAATAGGCGCTCTTATATTCAAATCTGTGGCAGATTCAGTGGTGTCCTGACCTCACTTAAGAAGTGAATACATCTGAATCTGAAATGACCTCATACCTCACTGTCATACATTAGTGCTGGCAAATACATCTCTCTCTCTCTCTCTCTCTCTCTCTCTCTCTTTCTCACACACAAACACACAGATTCACTCAAGCCTCCTGCTCAGTTTCCCTATCAATCAGAGAAGCACCATCACAGCTGACTGTATCACAGTGCATCACAGCAGAGTACCGTCCCTCCAACCCTGCTGTCAGTGCTGCCATCAGCTGTTGAATATACCACGTTGGTACCAAACTGCTTTGCTAAAGCAAAAAACGTGGGACCCTCAAAGGTCTCCTGTCTTTCTTGGGATTCTCTTTTTTATTATTATTTTTATTTATTTATTTTATTTTTTTCTAAATTTGATCCACTAAAGCCTTTAAGGCCTCCCGCCGCATCATCAAATCCCTTAACTCCTCTGAAAACAGGTCATCTCAAGAAGGGATCTGTGATAAGCTCACTCACAACTTTTGTTACAATCCCTCTGTTAGAGGAATGAAGGACACTGAATCATCAAAACAACACACTGAATTTTTATTACTTCTTGCTGCAGTACTTGCACAAACTGGTAAGCAGACCGTTAACACTCTAAGTGAGTAAGTAAATAAGTAAAGGCACTTTCACACTTGCATTTTCATCCCAGGGCGACCTGGAGGTAAGTGTACAAGCAGTTTCACATTCATTTTCACTCAGGGTGAGGCAGTTTGCCCAGGGGTTCAGCTCATCTTAAGTTGGCAGCGTTCAGGAGGGTGGCTCACAACATAACAACAAATAAAGTGATATTATTCTCCTCAGATAACAGGCTAAATAAAAGGCCTAAAATGTCCAGAGCAACTTCACACTGAGCTTCTGGGGAAGCAAAAATGTTACAAAAAAAAAAAAAAAAAGCACAGGCTTAGATCATTTTTGGGTGACTAAGGTTACACTATTCTCTGTAAACTATATATTTGAGAAATTCTTTAAAAATTCATGTCTCCTCAATCTGGGTTGAAAATAGTTAGTCTGAAAGCATATTCTCCAACCCTATGATGACTGTAAACCCATGGGTGCACAATTAAAACAAATGTGAAAAGAAGCAGGGATGAACTCTGGAGTGCATCACCCTGGGGTGACACCGTGACACTTTATGTAGCACCACAAAGAAACTTCATGGTAAAACAAAACTAGACAGCCTAGTCGAAGCCAGACCACTACTGCAGCTTGAATCACAGAAACTGAACAGTTTCTACTCATTGATTCACGTTCCTGGCGTGTGTCTTTGTGTGCACACACACCAGCATGAAATTCCACCAGACTGAACATGGGGCAGAGGCCACATTTCCTAATCTGTCAGTCTGATCACTTTATCCACTAAACAGCCTTTCTGCAGGAAAGTAGAGCCTGCAGCAGTAGTTGTGTGCGGTGCGGTCCTGTGAATATAGCCATTCTATCTTCTATCAGTTAGCAAGACTGGAGATTTATTGGAGCTTTGGACTGTAGTAACACTGTTTTTAACAAATTTTTCACTTTGTTCTGCCTTCAGCGCCCCCTGAGTAGCTAACTAGCTAGGCCAGGTACAAATAGCTGAAGTAAACCACAATATCACAGTGGTAAATACTGCTGCTGAATAAATTATAAATTCTGTCTATAACTGAATACATCCCCAAACATGCATACATACAAGCAAACACACACCAAACGATAAACGAGATGAGATGACCGCTTCCAGTTAGATACAATACAGTTGCCTCATGCTCTATAAAAGGGCTGCACATGGCTTCACACACTTGAGCCGAGCCCTCGGTCCACCATGCTGCTTCAAAGCGTCCCGTCTGGTACATGACAACAGTCTGTGCTGGGTGGCTGCGCTCGCGTTATCGTCATGGTTGGGTGTGCTGTTGTCTGGATTTTCAACAGGTATAGAGTGTTTCAACAATAGGGTGTCAGCAGCTGACAGGCAGTTAGGGACATTCAGTATTCTTGGCCGGCTCCGCTCGGCCAGTCCATTAAAATCAGACAGCCACAGTTAGGAAAAAAAGTGGTGCAGCCCTTCTCTGATTTTTTCATGTGCAGTGAGAGAAGCACAGACAGAGATGGCCACAATCAATACTGGACACAATGTGAGAAACAAAATAGCTTGTTAAAAAAAAAAAGGTTTCCTGCAGAGCCTTTAAAATTACATGTTTGCAAAATTACATGTTTACTGCATCAATATTGCATCCAACTCGTGCAACTAGAAACCAATATGGAATTTTTCTATATTCCTTGCTCTGGGATTTTTTTCATTTTGGGCACAAGGCATGTTTGCTTTCACTGGGGCCGCAATCCGGTGCACATACATACATTCCATGGACAGAAATGCTTGCATGATCAGTGAATACATTGACAGGTACAGGCCGTGGGCTAGCAGGATTATAAGATTTCAGTCCCAGCATATGCTTATTGAATTCTAGCAAAACACATGCCCAAACAAAAACACAAACATCAGACATGCTCACACCATACACCTACATGCACCATACACAACTATGCACACATCATACTCAATACGTACACTCTATACACATACACACGTTAGGAATACTATCTTTGTAGGGACACTGTATTGACTTATATTCCTTCTCTACAGCCTTAACCATAACCAATTTATGCCTGACCCTAACCTTAGCCCTAATCCTGTCATCCTACCATCCTATCATACGTTTTGTAGCGCGTCTGAATGTTTCTTTCCCAGACACCGCTGCATCAAACTTATTGATATTTCACATCGAAACTCACATGGGTAGGCCGCAGGTCCATAGGGGTCGGATTTGCCAAATTAGTGTGGAGTAATTGGCTAATTTGTGCATTTTTGAAACTCTTTTCTCAATATCTCAGCCGTCTCCTCCCCAATCAGGTTCATATTCAGCATGAATACTGCTTGGATGATGGGTGACATCGTTTTGACATCGCAGTGCCATTGAATACCTTTTTAATTTTGCTTTATTAGCTGTTGAGGATTTGATACCAATATACTCAGAATTAACTGTACATAATACATCTTGGTGCTTAGAAATATACAACTGCAGTACATACTGTAAATCAATAACACCTGACAGTTCACCTTGACCCTTTGATGTGCATGTTTTTGCGGGCAGAGCGTGGCATTAACACTGCCAGGATTCAAGCAAATAGTCTGCAATCACTTGAGTAGATATTGAATGACTAATGCTAGGAATTTTCAGCAAAAATGATGGTTACAAACATCATACTAAGTACAATTTTTACTCTTTAGAATTGTTTTGACTCCATCTGCAACATGCAAAACTCTACAAATACAAATTTATAGACTTATAATTTCAGTCTGTGAATGCCATATATCATGAACCTTGTATCAATACAACCGGCTGTATCAAATGAATTAGTACATCATGCAAAAAGATTTTTATTTTAGCATCAAAACATTGATGTGTTCCTTACTGAATTTTATTAAGCATTGTATTTATAATGGTCAACATTAAATCATGCCATCAAACAAAAAATAATAATTCTCATCAAAACAGAGTATACAATCATAACAGCACAGATTCAGGTGAGATCCAAGATCACACTCATGCACGCACAGGCGCGCACACAGAAATACACATTCAAACCAAGTAACGCAAGGGAATTGATGGGAGATGCATCTTCTCCCAGAGGCCCAACTGTTACCTTCTGTTGTTATTGGCTGCAGCACAGTCTCTCTCTCTCTCTCTCTCTCTCTCTCTCTCTCTCTCTCACTCATAGACACACATTATCACAGTCTCTCTCTCTCTCTCTCTCTCTCTCTCTCTCTCTCTCTCTTTCCCTCTCACTCACTCATAGACACACATTATCATGGTCTCTCTCTCTCTTTCTCTCTCGCTCTCTCTCTTCCTTTATCTTCCTTCTTTCCATAACTCACTCTCCCCCACTACAGTCAGGTCATATTACTACTAATAGAAAGCTTCAAAACACCCCAAGTAGCAGTTCACCCTTAGCAACCGTTAAAGCATCAGAGCACCATTACACAGCAACAAAGGATGTGTAGGTTTCCATCTCCTAATTACTATATAAAGCACTATATGTTCTCACGTGATGCCTGAATTCACTTTATTGAAATTCTAACGACTGCGGATAAAGCTTGCTGTGCCTCAGCTGATGCTCGGGCTCAGTCCTTTAAGGTGCATAGATCACAAATATAAAAAGTTGTAAGAAATCTGTACACTTTCGAGGGTGCTCCGGTGGCAGCAGCGGCCTCAGACAGAGATGAAGACCTGCTACATTAATGCATATTGTTCTTGTTAATGTGATTTACAGTATTGGATATATAACAGTTATGTATTGGTGTGTATACTGGCAAAAAAGACTTTTCACAAGAGCCATTGTTGACATGACTAGCAAGAAAACACAGGTGTTACTAATGACATTAATGAAGGTTCAGTTCCATTTAGGTCAAACAGAGCCAGGGTCCTGGTGTCGTTCATGCTGGCTCACTGGAAAGACTCTGATACACTGAAATGGAACAGAGCCATAAGTAACACCTGTGTTTACCTTCATGTCAAAATGGCTGTGAAAAAGATCTGTTGTGCAGAGGAAACTTCCACCAAAGAGGTGAAGGAGGTTATGTGATCGCCCCGGTCCGTCCATCGGTCCATCTGTCAGCAGGAAATGCTGGACGGATTTGCACGAAACCTGGTGGGAAGGTTGGACATGGGCCGGCGAGAAGGTGATAAACTTTTCAGACAAATCAGGCTTGAGTGGGCGTGGCAGTGGGCGGGGCTTAGCGCAAACAGGGCTGTAGTTTCCAAACACCATTATGAAACCCGGTGGCGAGGTCGGTCATGCGTCAAGGCGGGATCGGCCAACTTTCTACACCGATTGGCTGGAAGGGGCGTGTTCTGTGACAACAACATCACCTAAAAGGGGCGGGGCATAGCACAAACAGGGCCGTAACTTCCAGCTGGGTGCAGGTCTGTGCTCTGCTGAGTGCTTTCTTGTTTCATCTGTGGCTCTCTGTCTCTTTCAGCGATGGAATTGATTTCAGCATTTCTTTTGAATATACTAAGATGTAATTATTCATAATGTTTAAATGTTATGATAAAAACACCGACTCTTGGATCTTTATTTCTCATATAGGTGGAGACCTGTATACAGTTTGTTTTAACTAGCCTTAATCCTTGGTTTGGGGTATCTAAACTAGAAGTAGAGGGCTATTAATGGTGATTTGATTTGATTTTTCATTGTCACATTTTTCATTTGCCAAGACGCTCACAGCCAGTAAGCATTCAACTTATGAGCTAGTTTTCACTTGTACAAATCAATACTTCTACAGCGTTTTGGTACTGCAATTTGTGTTTCTCAGTAGAAGTTGGGACATTGTGTTTGTGCTGAAGCTTTCAGGCTGGTTGTTCTGTGTTTGGATGTCTTTTTGGGACTTAATAGTTTATTGTTTTGCTCCACAGCTGACATTTGCAGAAGCAGTTCATCACAGCTATCACAATAATCGTATAATCCAAGGAAACAGTGTTCAAATTGATGCATTCATTCCTCAAGCAGAACTGCTGTATATCAGTCCCTATAGAATTTTTCCACGGATTCATACAGTTTTCCAAGAAAGGGATTAAGAATTCAAGGAGTCAATTCATTCACTACTCGACAAAAGTCGTGGAAAAAATGTAAAAAAGAGAACAATAATGAGACATTAAAGCAGAGACTGAAAGAGAATAAATGATCCTCTCCCCTCTGAGGCTTTTATTCCTCTGCCTTTATTCTTGAATGTATTACTATGCCTATGGAATGACACAAATGCATAGATCTACGTAATTCACCCATGGCTATCTGTAGCTTCGAGGCTAACACATGGTTACACTATACAGTACATTAGTGGCACAGAGCTGCATTGGTGCATAAGTTCAGCTGAGAATGTATCCTCACTGAGAGAAACAGAAAGAAAGTAAATGATGGAAGAGGAGGCAGGGTGGAGACACACACATGTACTTCTGGCTGAACACTTGTATTGTCTATCTATAAATTAATAAAGTATGAAATCCAGTCAGTAATCAGTAACCACCATTACAGATAGGTTATGTTTTATTTCCATCAGCGAGAATTTGCAAAATATTTGTTGCAGCATTAACGTATTATACCACAAAATGTCATGATAGTGTAAAATTATATATTTATAACAATATGTTAAATTGATTTAATTATTTAATATTTATTTGATTTAGTATATTTTATTATCTTATGTAATTACATTGTTTTATGCTAATTATTGTGATAATTGTAACTGTAACTGTAACTTGAACATTTTTAAATTGTCATAATAGTAACATGCACAAATTCCAAGGTGAGTGAATGCTCTGTTGTTGTTCACTGTGAAGAAAAATCCTAATCCCAATTTATCCCAGGTGAGTCTGACTCGCTTGGCTGTGGTGTTGTTTTTGTTTGTTTTCATTTCTTTGTCCTTTATTTCTCTTTGCTCTTGTTGTTGGTCTCTCTTTGTCTCAGACTGTCTGAAACATTATGTTCAATGATGGTGTTGATCTTTATGAATAAAAGATAACTATTTCCTCTCCATGCTCTCTGAGACCTCCTGGAAACTTTTATGAGAGCGCTCTCTCTCTCTCACTCTCTATCACACACACACACACACACACACACACACACACACTTACACACATCACACACATTCAGTAAAAATTTAATTCTCCGAGCACCTTTGTATCTAAATGATCATTCCTTTCCTAGCATGAGAAGATTGCTAAATGAAATTGCATGTTCGTGTAAAGATGAAATCTACATGAAATAAATTATGGGATTGAATGGTGCGAGCCTTTGAAAGAGCAGTTTTCAGATTGCATATCAGCTCGATTGCTCAGATAAATCAGGGAGATGAATACTTGGAGCTCAACATAAAAATGAAATGGCGTGACAAGTTTTGCCAATAGGCTCTTGTTCATATTGAAGCTTGTACCTGATGAATCTCTTAGCTCGGATTCAATCTGGATGGTTTTTCCATCACAGTTTGGTTTCATTGGATTCCAAACGGACACTCAGTCTCTCTCTTGCGCACTCATTCTTTCACACACACACTCTCCCCTGTGTTATTCAGAGCCATTTATTGCATTGATGTTAAGATTGAGGCTCAAAAGCAATCCATGATTAATGCAGAGAAACTAAGTGATCTCCCTGCAGTCTCCTCCCTCTTCCCTCCACCTTTCTCACCTTCTCTCTTCCTCGCTCCCTGTTTCTGGCCTGCTCTCTCTTTTCATTTTCTGCGTCTCTAAACCTACCTTGGATTGCACAGACTTTGGCTCTCAGTGACCCCCCCCCCCCCCC
>OMKZ01006318.1:2302-18623 GCA_900302535.1 Neoniphon sammara | reverse complement strand
AAAAAAAAAAAAAAAAAAAAAAGTCTGCCCCCCTCCCCTACTGAAATGATGTTTTTACTCTTGCCTTCCATAAACTTTGTATATTTCTTCAAGGGCAGGGATCCTCTCCAATATTGTCCCCAGAAAGCATACCAAATTCTGCCAAAAGCATACAAATCATTCAATAACCAGGCTATATAGTAACAATTTCTTAATTTATAGGCCTATAACTCTATTCAGAAAATCTAGGCCAAGACTATAAAATTAAAAGACTTTGTAGAGTATGAATTAACCAGTACAATAGGTACAATAGGACACAAACAGGTTTAAAACAGATGACTTTTTGATAAAAAGCACAGGTTTGTTCTACTGAAAGTTTACATGTTGCAGTATATTAAATCCAAGGTGAATTCCACACTTTGTCAATGTGCTGATATTTCTCCAGCGTCATGCTGTGCTGGATTTTCCAAATCTTGCCTGCTCTCATCTCTGACCTTTTGACTTCCCAGAAGTCCAATATCTCCAGTACTCTTAATCATTTCAGTCTGGATGCGGCATGAGTGACACAGCGGGTGTCTCTGGATCAGGCCAAAGAGAGGAGGAGGGCTTATTTTTACCACTGGTTTGGGAAACACTGGGCTGCAATCACTGTGAGAAAGATGGGTCTAATTACGGATCTCACCCCTCTATCTTTCTCTCATTCTTTCTACCTCTTCTCTTTAATTCTCTTTCGCTCTGATTCTTTCTTTACAAATTCTTTCTGTAAAGAATTTCATTGTCTTTTTATATTATTTCTTACTGTTGTGTTGATCTTAGGCAGAGAATATATTTTGAAAGAGACTGCTGTTATGTTGTGTGTTAGATCAAGGAGAAGTCAGCTCACAGAGGAAAGTGGAGGGGATGTTGTGTTCTGTACAGCGCTGGGCTCCAAGCTAATCATGACAGGCCATCTGCAGGCACACACAGGCCAATGATAATGTTGTGTTTAAGCGATAATGACTGTTTTCACAAGTGTCAATTTGGGATTGTGATTTACTGCCATAATCCTAACTATGATAAATTACTGTATGTTGTGAAAAATCAGATGCTGTTATTTCATGCAGGGTCAGCATTGTGCGGACCACCAAACATGATGAAGTACCTCCAGAGGCGTATGCACATGTCCTTCAGCTGTTCCTATATAGGAGAGAGTTTGGCAATGCTAGGCTAAGTCTATAGGCTAAGATAGTCAATGAAAGGCTTTCAGGTCCAATTAGAAAGCTGTCCATCATGGAGAATGATTGGAGGAGTGAGAAAGGGAAGAAATTTGAGCTGTAGTGGTGAACGGGGGAGAATAAGAGTAGGGGAGAGAGGAGAAAAGGGATTGAGGTGGAGTGATTTGAGGGGGAATGCGGGATTAGAAGCTAAGGAGTGTGGAGAAAGCGATCAGATGGGGGGAAGTGAAAAGAGAGAGAGAGAGGGAGAGAGAGACATAGCAGAAGGGAAGGCGTCTGCGCCCGTCAGCAGGCCATGGCTGTCAGTGGCAGGGCCTCTCTCCCAGCACCAGGGGCTCCAGGGCTGTGGCCACATAATGAAGGCTTGTTTGAGTTCACATTCAAACATCACAGGGAGCGCCTGGAAAAACAGTGCCCCACGGGCTACTTTTATTAACCCGGCTAGGAATCCCAGCCTTCAGCCGTGTGCCAAAAGGCTCCATCACTTCTCATCCACACACACTGTCTGTCTGGTAAACACTTTGTCATGTTGTGCCTGGAAGTTATAGCTGCCTCTGGGCTGTGTGAAAATTAGCAAAGCTCTTTTCACAGCCTAGGTTATTAAAGAATGAAGCTGTTGCAGGAAACAGGGTTTGATGCTGTTGATTGTGTTATTTCTGCCCACTTTGCTGTTTGTCTCTCTCTGTCTGTCTTTTTTCTGTCTTTGCTGAGAGTGAGGCCTGTCCGAGGATGGATGTCTCTCTTAGAAATGCGTCATAACACACACACGCTTGTTGAATGATGGCCCTGTGAGATTCACTGGGGAGGATATTTGACTCAGGATTTTCCGATAATAGGATTTGAAACATGCTCGTAACGGATAGCGGTTTTGTGGTGAAGGACAGGCTGTGTGTGATCCTGCTTCTGTATGTAAATACAGCACCAGTTTGTGTTGATCTGTATCCATACTGCTGTTACCACCACGCTTCTGGTCCTTTATTATGTCTGGAATACTACACCATGCCTGGAACCAACTTGTTTAAATTGGGATTTTTTAGTAGCGGCAGTGGTCATTGCCACTGTGTCACAAGTCATTGGGGGTGTATGAGAGAAACAGGGCAGGCTTTGTTTCAACTTTGACTTGTAGAATTAATTTTGAAAAATACCTCTCTCAGCTGGACACAGTAGGAAAAATAATAAGAGAATAGGAAGGCTTTGTTGTTAATTAGTTCCCTTGGAGTTGAGCTGTAATGACATTTAGGCTACACGACCTAGGGGGCTGGTTGCAATGCAGCATGGGATAGAGGTCCCCTCATTTTTTCCCAGGGTTGCCTGTTTGAGGGGGCCCGCTCTGCCCCTCACTCATCTGGACTCACACAAATCCCTTTAAACCCCTGGAGTCAGTGAGGGTGTATCAGGCCCCCAGATCTGCTGTGTGCAGGGCTGGGTGACGGGCCGCCGTCCGGAGCCAGCCAGGGGGAGAGGACAGCTACTGTGAGGGCGCCCGGAGAGCTGGGAGTCACTCAGCCACAGAAACCCTGTGTTTGTGTATGGAGCGCAGCACTCTTATCTCCCGCCTGTACTGACGCCACACTCTTCCTGTTTCAAATCTTTACTGCTGATTTTCTCTTCACTCTTGCCTCAGCCCCAGCCAGCCCCCATGGCTCCCTGGTTCCTACTGACTCATTTTTTTGTTGTTGTTTTTTTTTTGGTGTTCTTGTTCTTTTCAATGGAGATTAGATAGAGTTGCTGTGGTGACACAAGAGAGTGAAGATTGTTGGCACACACACACATATGTGACAGGCAAAAACATATATTTTTGTTATTTTATTAGATTTTGTAGTATGAAGTATGAAGTATGTTGAGAGAGAACTATGTTGAGACAATTTGCATAATTGACTGCTCAGAGATCCCCAGAGTCAGAGGGCAGACAGGACACAACAGTCTAGGAGACCGGAAATATCCCTGACTACACACACACTCACGCACATGGGCGCATAAGAGCACAAACGCACGCACACACACACACGCACACAAACACACACACAAACACATACACACACACGCACACACAAACAAAATCTATTTTATTTGACATAAAGAACACAGTTGCATGAATAAAATATAATATTATTTTTTGTCCACTGCATCAGACTCACTGAACTTAATTTCAAATTACCAAGGGAAATTCCCAGCTGCCGTCAGACACATGGTGATGTGCTTATCCTGTAGTGATACACAGGGTTTATAACCATCAGGAACCTGCAGTTGACTTTAGGCCTAAAAAATGGTGATTAGTCTCTACATTTATTGATTTTGAATAAACAAACAGGAAGGCATGGATCACAGAAACAGCAGCCCGTAGGGGTTCAGATGTCTTTTAACACTAATATTTTGTTATTTGTGACAATTAATCTAAGAGTACAGTATCTTTGAATAGTTGGGCTCTAATTTATTCTATGTATCAGAACTATCTAATAACCCAGATAAATATATTATGTGTATTATGATTAAATAGCTATAACACTATATGATAAAATTGTCACATTTCTGCTTTAGTGGGCAGCTACAGTGGAGGGAGATAGTAAAGATAGTTAGATTAAAATGTGCTCCAGAAAATGGTAAAGCAACACTATACATGTTTGATACAGTAGTGTGCTCTTTGGCCACAAGTGGAACTTTATTATTTTCAGTTAACTTTCAATACATTACCCATAAACCTCCTTCCTCTGTAGTATCTGTGACCTTAGCCAGCCACCAACAGCACTCCCTTTATTATCATTGAGAGTAACTTTGCCCAATAAATTGTGAGTTGCATGAAGTCAGGTGAGTGCCAACATAACAATTTGTCTAACCACATGCTAACTACTAGGCACTACAAGACTATTGTGAATATTCTCATTAGTAGTAGAGAAAGGGCAAAAGCATTTGCAGAGATGCAAAAACATCTCTGCATAATAATAAGCATCTTAGCCAAAATATTTCCTGGTTTTTCCTTGCTGCTTCATCACTTGCCTCCACAAATTCAATGCAGTCTCGATTACAGCTCTTGTTTTTCTACAGTGTTTATCATTTTCCTTTTTGCAGACTTTATGCAGAGCAAATTCTCACAGGCTTTATGGACGAGGTGGCTGTATCTTAATCAGTAATTGTGCCCAAATAGTTGCGCTCTTGCTATTCCTGCTACATAGCTGCTCTTGTCATTTCTGATGAGTCAAGAAGGCTGCGTGGAGTCCGGTCGTACTGGACCATTTGGGGCTGTAGCAGCAAAACTAGTGTACTGAATCACCAGTGAGTGCAATTTGTTCTGTCCAAGCTCAAAAACTTAATTAACAAATAAAAGAAAATGTATAATGTCACTTTAAGCAAAAATGTACACTTGCAAATAAACAAAATGGTCACCCACTTAGCAGGTAGTGTTTAAATGCTTGCATCCTCAATCATCATGATTTTTCAGTGATGTGCGACCACTTTTAAAGTAGATCTTTGGATCTCTCAGGTGCAGTTTTGTAAAGACAGTGCATGGTGTGTTTCTGAGAACATTGCTTTCATAATATACACATTAATCAGTCTTGTCTCGACAGAATGATGCATGTAGTACATTAAAACATCATACTGCGTAATTTGCATACAAAACATGTTTAGTGACTGTAGATGATCTTTCTTCTCCTTTATGAAATCAAAAACAGCCATCTAAAATACATAAACACTGAAAGAGCTCCCTGACGGCTCCTCTACTTGGTATTTGTAAGCGTCACTACCAGTCTTCCTCTCGACTGTCTGGCCTGCCCGGCTGCCTGGATGGCCGATTTCAATGGCGCCAAGCACTCCGCAACTCTGCCGTAATCAGGAACAGCAAGGGGCAGCCTCTATCACAGAGGGTTTCTTTCCCTTTCCTTTGTTTTCCACAGATTTCCTTCCTCGTTTTCTTAGATATTCTCTCCCTACTGATGTAAGTCCAAACAGAGGCCTATTTAGAAAGTAAACAGATGAATGAGGGGAGGTCCTGGGCCTGGCGTCGGTGGAGTCAGGCGCAGAGCGGAGACGTCTCGCTCCACCCGGCCTGTGCTGACACAGCCTGTAAATATACAGCATGACAAATGGCATGGCTCTGTGGCTGTCCCCCAGCAAATCTCTGGCCAGCAGGCCTGATGCAGGAGAAGCTAGTTCACAGGCCATGTCTTAGTCATTGTCACAAAGGACATATTGTTTATAGGACGCAGAGACGCTCCAACACAAACACAACTACCCCTCATATGTATGACACATTGGGGAAGCCCTTGGGTTGGGGGTCTACTGTTGCCCTGAAGAGGAAGATTATAATAAATACTTCAAATGAAGAAGATGAAAAGTGTATATTCTGTTGTATGCCCCTCTCATGTACCCTGCTGATCAATCACTTTCCTGTGCCCAAACTTAATCCTGGCTCTCTGAAGGTCTCCCCAGAGGCCCTGCTCTGGTTACATCAGGCACAGCTTGGCAGTATGACCTGAACCAAATGTTAACAATGGTGTTTTGGCACCGCAGGACCAAATTAATTCTGAATTGTTTTCTTACGCAGAAAAGTGCTGAGACGAGACAGTTATGAGGAGAAGAATGGTACAAGAAATGTTTTGGCGCCTCTAGAAATATTCTAGAGTTCATTTTCTTATGATTGACTATGATCTGGATCGTGTTTTTGCACCATAGCAAATTTATTTTCATGCTTCTATTAGGAGAAAGCCCTCTTGGGGGAAATCTGTCTCAGGGGGTTCATAATAACAGCTTTTGTCCTTGCACATTTGTTTCATTTTTGGCAATAGCATGGACTATCATGCTTGCCCTAGTTGCATCATAACGCTAAATAACTAAGTAAATGGGCAAAATATTGAGATGTTGATTGATCCGATCTGTTTCGAGGGGTAAGATTTGGAGAACGGAATGTCCTTAAGGAGGAGGGGGGGTGAAGCGAGAGGGACCGTGGGGGCCCCCAGGGGGAAAAGGCTCTGTTTGACCTCTAAGGATAGACATGCGAACTGAAATGGCCACACTCTTTCCGCCTGTCCTCGCTACCAGGATTTCCTTCGCTGCTCCAGGCCCACAGCCACTGAAGCACCAGGGACGTGGGCCACAGTGGGCCGCCCCATTGTGAGCGCTGTGCAGGCTTGCTTGCTGAGGTCACACAGGGAGCTTGTGAGCGCCAGACTGGCAGGCACTCCACAGTTTCCTCTAAGATAGGAGATCAAGTAAATCAGAGTTAGGAGTCGTTACCCTTTAAGAGTCCTAATGACCACTGCTGCTTTCCCCCAGCACACAGCTGTGTCTGAGATGTGGAGCATTATGAAGATGGTATTTTCTGCCATCATCCGTTTTTCATCGACTGGCTCTCCTTTCAGCAAACATGATATCATCCTGATATCATGGCTAACTTAATGCAGCCAGTATTAGTGTTGTGTTATGTAGCATTAGCATATAGACTGGAGCTCCATTAGTCATGCTGTGGACTTCTGCCCCACATGGATACTGTGTTACCTCTTAAGAGGATCCATTTTTCACAGGCTGCCCAGGGCTATAAAGACGAGAGACAAACCAATTGATTTGAATCCGTTGGCGGTGTCAGGGGAGGCTCTTGGAACAGACACATGGAGATTCATTTCCCAAAGCACTACTATTGACAAGCTAGCTGATCAGAACAGAGCTGCTGGTGGGACATTTGGCATCTGCTTGTTTCAGGTCACATGACATAACATTATTGTTATCTAAGCATAAGACTGCGCCTTCTGCCTGAGAAGCAATCTGTGTGGTTTCACAGCGAAGTGCATTTCACAAACTGAGCTCAGTCAGTTTTGTTTTTTTTTTTTTTTTTTTGGTCTCAGACTTTGTTTAGAAGAATCAAACCCATATGTATTGTTATGAGTTTTGTTTCACTGTTGGAATTATTCCATAGCATAATCTTGGCGGATCTGCTGAATTAGTTATGTGCCACAGCACATTTAATTTCACTTATATGTAATATGTAAAATTTGATTTAGAGTTGAGCATCTGCACATGTGTGGGTTTTGTGTGTGGATATGCACATAGGGGTCTGCCAGCATACTGGTGCACAGCATTTGCATGTGCCACATTTAACAAAATGTGCCACTTGCCATGTTAAGCAAACCAAAATATGCACTGAAGCAGAAATTAGTTGTGCATGCTCTGCTGATGCTGCCATGATACAGGAAATCCTGTAGCATGGCCTACCCAAAAACCCTTTTCTGTGTCCCTCCGCGGAGATGATTACATGCACCCTTGCAGAAGCACTGTATGTTTCCAGTTTCTCTGAGTTACAGGTACCTCAGGAATTTTCAAACTCACTGTTATGAAGTCACACTTTCTCAACAATGAGTTCCTTCTCCAGCTAAAGGTACTCCCAGGGATCATTCCCTCACTTCCTCCTGCTTTGCATTGCTCTCAGGCCTGCACAGGACCAACTAGGACACACTGGAGCTGACTTGTTTTCACTCCGTGATTCAATGCCTCCTGTTCTCCACTCTCCTATTGGTGATTTACTTCATGGGGACGGCGGTGGAAGTGTAGCATCGGGGATGGTAATTATTAGCTTCCCTGTGCAGGACCAAACAAATGACTCTTACAAGTGATTCTTCGGGGAGGACGTGAGCCAGGGTAGTGCCTGAACAGAGTGGAAAGTGTGCCCCCTGTACATGAGTAAATTATCATTGGGAAAAGACAGGGTCGCAGAACTGACCCTGCCGCACCAGCAAGGCTTAAATCATGCTGTTTCCCTGGGTGGAGAGAGACAGCCCAAGCTATGTAATGAAAACAGCCTGTTCCATTGGATATGGCTGCCATCTCAACCTTGCATAGGGTCAGTCTGCTTAAACAGGCTCACTGAAATATTTGGCCTAAATGTGGATAATCAGATGGATATACTGAACTGCCTGAAGATGTATTTTCCTTATTGCGTAAGGATAGCATAACCCACATTCATATCTTTGTCTTAGTTCACCTGTTAAGCCTGGTAGCTACATGGTGTGCTTGGCCTCTGACCACAGTCAGAGAGACAGAGCAGATCTCAAACTGTTAGTGATTGTGAGTGGGCCATAATCATTATCAGCTCTGTGTAGTAAGTGACTCCCACTCTGTTCAGGCGACTCCCTGTCTGACCTGTCTATGGTGTGGCAAGGCTCTGCATGGTGGGAGAGCCACGGGCTGAGGGCTGGGGTCATTCAGTGTCTGCCGCCTCCCTTGAATATCTGCATGCCATTAACAGCAATGGCTTTGATGACATGTTTTTCCTGATCTGGCCCTGCCTGAGCTTCTCTGCTCCAACTGGAGGTGTCCGAGGCCCCTGGTCTTGGAACACTTGTCTATTTTGGGAGGTCATTTGGAGCCGGACGCTCTGTCTCCCCAACGCAGCCTGTCTCCTGATACCGCTATCAACTGCCGGCTTTTAACAGGGAGCCACGGCAATTTACTAGAGTGACGCCAAGCAAGCCAGTTATCAGGACCCCAACACTAGATTAGCTGGTTGGTCTTCTAATGAGCATCCTTGAACAGGGAAATGGGGGAAACTTTCAGCGCACAACAATAACACTATTATCCATGGCTCTGTTAGAACAGGAAATATTCCACAAAATGCACAGACTAAGAGAAAAAAAATTTGCAAGTTGAGTGATGTGCAGTGACCTTAGGATCCACAGAGGGCCATTTGAAGGACACTGTTTAATTTTTTTAGTGCTGTTGATACTATTATTAGTTATAAGTATTATTCACTTTGATTACATACTATATCGTAAGGCTCTTTTGACAAAGCAGAGAAATATTATCCTGACTCGTACCACAACCCTTATAGATTCTAGAATTTACACAGTCAATCTCATAGACCAGAAGTTGTTTAGTATGTGTCGGTTCATTTTATAGGTGTAAATCTTCAGGTTAGTGGGTAGGTGATGCCACCTCTACGTCAGCTATTCAGTGGCTGTGAAGTCACCTCACTTTATAAGCAATAAGTCAAAGTAAACAACCTTTCGCCCTTCAAGGTCACAACATCAAGTTGCCCAATCATCAGACAACTCAGCAGTTAGGTAAAAAACCAACAGATGTTTTACATTTACCCAACAAACTATAATAGGAAAGCAGCTACTGATTTCTCCTGTGTCTGTGCTCTGCTCTGGAGTTTGCCAGAGTTCGTCAGTCAGATCAGGAGTGAATGACTCAACTTGTCAATCCATTCTATGGCTGGTTCAGTGTGGCGACTGGGTTCAAAGCTGGACTCTGTGGCCTGCCCAACCCTGTTCTTTGTAAATGAAGTTCAGAATCATAAAAAGTGTCTGTGCTGGGTGATGTCATACTTGGCGTTATGTTTCACTGTGGATTTTAGGAGGGTTAGATTTACTAGCATTCGGGAAACATTAAAAAGTACAGTGGTTCACACTAAGTGCCTGTGCTCTCTGTAGTCTCCAACAACACCCCCCCTCCCTGCTTCACCCATTATACTGCCACTGTGGATGCAGAGCAGAAAAAAACAGATACGGAATAAAACCTCACAAAATTTACACAGAAACCAGTCACAGCCATAGAATTCAAGCAGTGTATTCAAGCAGGATTTAAATTCCTTGTTCTCAAAACACTATGAACTTTCCTGGTGACAGCATTTTACAAAAAAGATTTGTTGACTTTGGTCGAGCTTAAACATGGAAATAATGAATTGCTAGTAATCTGGATGAAAAGAATATAAACTTTTCAGAGTATTTGCATGTGAATGTTATGCCAAAGTGGGTGCATGATATCTTTCTAAGGTGTGAAAATCTTCTTAGTGCCAACTGGTCTTTGGTACTGCGCTCCTTCTCACAAACAGTATTTTCATTTTTACACTTTACACATGAGAGGCCCTGGGCAATCCAGAACAAAACTATGAATGCATTAGTCATATTTAGACAGTTGAAATGAACTGAGCATAGATATGCAGCCAATTAAAATTCTATGGTAGTTATAATTCTATAATTGCAGTCAGCTCTCTTCTACAGTTGGCAAGGCAGAGCAGTATATTAAAAATACATAACATCAGCTATGGTTTAATACCTTTCAATAAATGGGCTGTTAAGTGTGGGCATGATGGCGGCAGCTTGCAATAGGAAAGTCCCCCGTGGATAGTTAGGACCCCTGGGGCAAGATGGCGCCCACACAGCAGAACCTGTGGCACCGCTTGAATATGACAGCCAATGATTATGTTGCTTATTGACATGAAAGCATCCAAACCAAATGGAGACGTTCCAAACAATGAGGAGGGGTGGGCGTGTTTGAGGCTGAGACAGGGTGTGGTTCCCACCACAGGGCTTGCTACCTTTGCCTTTAGACACTCCTCTAATTTGTAGCCAAGAGGAATGCATTGGTGATTAAATTGAAATCACACTGGCAAAGACAGGGCAATTAGAAATATAATTTTGTTATCTGTATGTAAAAGGCAGGTTGACTGTATCACCCCCTGAACAAATGCTGATAGAAAGTGAAAATATTATTCTTTGCAATAGCTGCTTATGTCTTTACTATGTTTCTAGAGCTCTGCTGACTTTGTCAGAAACTCAAATAACACAGATAACTTTACTATGTATACCTGGTGACAAGATGCACAGATGATTATCTTATGATTTGGCTTTATTGAGTGTAGTCTGTACAGTTATTATAGTTCATAACACCTTGTTAAGAGCATTGGGGTGGGTGTGTGTATGTGTGAATGTACATGCATGTACTAGTGTTTGTGTGTGGACTGTGGACTATGGACAGGGTTGTGTGCTGTGTTGAAAGTGTATATGTGAGCTGATCATGTTATGCTCATGTGGCTGGTTGTGTGACTCCATCCTCAGACTTTAATCTAAGTCTGTGTTTGTAGTCTTTGAGGTGTGGATTAGCGGGAGTGTTGAGTCAGGCCCAGGCGAGGGCCCAGGAGGTCAGCCCAGAGAGAGGCCCATGTAAGCAGGCTCCAGTGCTGCTGAATGGACCGATAATGGCCTGGATCAGAAGGAATGTGATCATGGAGCCTTGCTACTGACAGCCGGCCCCCGAGGACATGAATTACTCCCACTGATACAAAAAGAAGATGACAAAAACTCTGCCTCAGGCACTGTCTCCCCGGACTCCCCGTCTCCAACACAACTAAATGAATCAAATTGCCTCCAATTTAAGATTTAACTATGCTTCTTTCCCCATGGCTGTTCCATTATCTCTCCCTCCAGTTTCATGATCTAAAAACACTTTTCACTGCGTCACTGTGGCAAAAATCAGACAATAGGTGAGTTGTGCAAAGTTTATGCAAGTGTTATTAGTGTGCACACATGGTATGCAAAGCAGTTTTTTAATTCTTTGTTTTGTTATGCAAGAAAATGGCTAGATAACATGAATGATGATGTAAGATGCAATTCAGTTTTGTGTGTTTTGCAGATATTCAGCCTGATTTTACAATGAGCAATTGATTGAAAGCTATCGTATATTATGTTCATCAGTAAGTTTAGTTTTGGGCTTAAGATAGTTAAAACTGTTGGCCATAAATGATATATTTAGAAAGTTAACTTTCCCCTACTGCAAACTTTTTAATGTTGTTGATTACTTCACCAGGTGATGACAAATCTGGCTTTCAAAAACTCGATCCCGGGTCTGTACCTTGTTTTGGGAACAAACCACCCCTCTGCTCACATTCTTGTTTAAGATGGAGGACGGTGCTGCTGGCAAGTGGTGTAGGCATAGCAACACATTTTGTTCTGAAACCCAAAAAGCAAATGACAAAGCAGTATTATTTATTTTGTATTGTGATATATTACCACTCCAATAGATGTTTCTGTTGGATCACTACTCTAAATGGCAACTTTGCTTCGTCCATTGTGAAAATATGACTTTATATTTCTGTCAATTAAAGGCCACCTTAAGTTGTTCCAGGGGCATACCATTGTTGTTTCAGCTTCTTGGTCACCATAAAGAGGTTGATAAAAATCATAAATTACAGCAATCCCTAAAGCAAAAAAAGTGAAAGTTTAATTTTAACTGTAAATCTTCACATAATACACATTTTTTTTCACATAACTCTCAAATACTGTTGGCCCTGACAGAAGTAAGTTCTTCATCGATTATTTTGCTTGGACTGCTGTGATACGGAATATATGAATAATTTTACTGTCATAAGACAACATATATTTTATATATTAGGCGACTGGTAGATTATCATAAATCAGATTATTGTATAAGCAGTGCTTCTGTGTATGTAATTGCTATAACCTAAGTTTGCTAATGGTTCAGTTGTTAAAATCGATTAGCATGTCAGGTAACCTGTGTTACTGTATTCTCCAAAGAGAATACTAATGCAGCTGATCAGCTAGGGAGACAGAGAGCTGAGATCACGTTCAAACAAACTAATTAGGCCCATATGTCATAACCAAACCTGTTCTCCAGCCAAACTGAGTGAATGCACTGTGGTTTGAATTGGCTGCCATCACAGGTTAATGCATTTTATGACTGTGTTGACTGTTTGGCTGTTTGGCTCCTCTGCTGTTTCTGCTGTGACTGTGCAAAGTCTCCTTGGTTCCCAGTGACATACTGTATTCCATTTTCATAAAAGTTTTACAAAAGTGTGATGCTGTTTAGTTATTAAAAGCCTTTTCTTAAAATATGAACATATTTCTTTCTGTTAAGCTATATTGTAACAGCTTAACAGATTTATTTTTGATTTGGCATAGTGATTTTAATATTTTAATATATATATTCATGGACATGAATTCACCATGCAAATAGACTTAAATTGTTGCCCCTGCAGGTTCTGAACAAAACACAAACAACAGAATACACACAGCTGGTTTGTCCAAGCCCTTGATGTGTTCTGTGTTTGGGTTGTTGAATCTGACATAAGACAGTTTACACTGCAGTTAGAACACAATGGGGAAAAAAAGACTTAATTGTTTATAATACATCTTCCAACTGAATTTGTGAGTAAGCACCACAACTTTGCCGTTTCTGTCTTTCAGCCATGTTTAATTTGATTTGCCCTCTTGTTCCTCTGAAGTGTCAGTCGTGAGCTTGGCTGGCGTGACCACTGCATTATTACCCAGAGGTCTCCAGGGGTGCATGGGCCTGGGCCTTCACAGGGAGAGGGGCAGGCTAGGGGAGAGGCCTGTGTGAACAGCTGTGCCCTGTTTTAGACCCTCCGACTCAATTACCTCCTACTCTTTGAAGAAGTCTTTCCTTACACACTTTAACACATGCAGCACACATTAGAGAAGTAGGACTTGGATATGTCCACAGGACAAGAAGTTCAAATGCCTAATCTCTGATTTCTTAATTAAAAAAAAGTGTTAGATTTTTTAAAATTGTACTCTAAAAAATGGTTATTCAAATGGAACTTTATGGAATTATTAATATCTGAAGAAACTTTTGATACTTTGGTTCTTCACAGGTACAAGAGCCACTTGTGCTTCCATCCCATTCCGTGATTCCAAAAGGTTCTGTGTAGAACCACAAATTGATCTCTGTAGAACCCAGAGTGGTTTTTCATAGCACTGTAATGCTGGAGCACATGACTATCACATGGTCAAAACGGTTCCACCGTTCCACAGAACTAACCCTGACCCTAACCCAGCAACATTTTCGGGAGATAGACTGAATCCTATTTTAAGCAAAGGTTGCTTGGCAGTTCTGTGGTAACTACACAACAATGGAATTCAAAAGCATGACAGAAATCACAAAACATCAGCTCTGTGTACTTTCCCCCCAGTGTTTCCATGTCAAACTACTGACAATTTCTCTAGGTGCTGAAATGGTTTCACACATGTTCCACAGTGCTGCAGTGCTCCTTTGATAGTTATAACTCCAACACACCTAATGAAGTTTGATGATTCAAGTAATGATCTGTGCCATTTTCACGTCTCTCCATCACTTCATGATATAATGCAATAGTGATTCAGCCTATACGCATTTCATCATAGCTTTTACATTTGCTGTTTAAAACATCTATGAGCAAGCACCTCTTTCATGGGAAATTTTTCTGGCTGGCAGGAAGCAATGCATTTTATGTACACGCAAGCAGCAACAGCAGGTTATTTGGATTAAAGAGAAGAAAAACTGGATGGTTGGCATGAACAGCGATAGCCACCATGGCTGCACAGACAATGAAAAGGCCAGTACATACCAAAACTCAAGCTGCAACAACAGAAAATTCAAGGGAAAAGAAATTGTTTTGTAGCTCAGAGTAAAGCAGATGTGCAAAAAAGCTGAGAGATGATCTTGGAGCCAAATGGAGACTGAACATTAGCATTGCCTTTCTGAGATGAAAAGCACTCATCTTGAACACTCTGAAAAGAAACTGAGGAGTGATGCCGATGTAGTTTTTAAATTGCTGCTGAACTGGGTGCTCTTTTCCTTTTCAGCTGGTTGGTTTTGCCATTGTTCGTTAGCTGCAGTCTAAACTGAGTAACTTTAATATGTTGGCCGGGCCGCTGCTTAAATTGAGTTTGTGTTTGTTAGATCTTTTGCTGAGTACAAACATAGGCTTAGTGCTAACGTCACAGTAAGTAGCCACTACAAGCAGCCAATATAACATCATTATCGGTTGAATATCTGCTTGTAGATTGATTGTAATACTTGTAGTCACTGTAATTGTAATAATTGTATACAGCATTGTTTAGACATTTATACACAGTAGATATTAGTGTCTCCGGTTTAAATTGTGGTGTTAGTTACTTGTAGTTGTTTAACCAGTCTGAGTAGAACAGACCAGGCTTGCTTGTGGTACTGTCAGGCCAAAATGCTGACAACACTGATGCAAAGAGATCATTTGTGTACAGTTCAAACAACATGGTAATGACTACTTATAAACAAAGATGTTGGTCAAAACAACAACAAAAAAATATCTTGGCTTATCCAATTAAGTAATCTGTCTGTCACTGGAGAAAAGGTGTCCACCAATGATCCAGGTCCAAATCCTGTTTGATTGCACACTTTGCACATATTTTTTTTCAGGTATATTTAGTTCCTAGATGGTGCATTCCAGTATTCTGTGAGGATTCAATAGAAGTTAACCAGCCAACAAGAATGATAACCAGCCAAAAAGCTACCACTTCTACATATACCTTTTCACTTATATAGCCAATGATCATATCAGTATTCAAAATCTCATTTTCAAGGCAGACCTGGTCAAAACAGAGATCACATAAAGTAAAAACATTAAAAGGACAGAAAGCCCACAAATGACAGACAGAATGTGGGGGAGTGTGGCAGCAGAATAACTTAAAACACTTACTGCGATTACATGCAGCAAATAGTGTGAAGTAGAAGGGGCAGAGTCACAGGCCCTGACAGTAACTGCTAGACAAAAAGAAATGAGCTGAGATGTAAAGGTAGATTAATAAAAAGGCATGTTAGGAAACAAACTAGGTAGTGAGATGTGAGTGGTAGATGTAATTCAGAGAGTATTGAAAGTTGGTTCTGTTTAGCATCTTTACTTCTGGGAATGCCTGTTTTGACTTTTCATCGGTTATTTGCAGGACCTGCATGTAACTTGTTGTGTTTGTGTGTATTTGTTAGTCAATAACTTTACCTTCTTATAGGCCCATTGTAACATCAGCACAATAACCTATGTTAAACCAGAATCAAAGCATCTAATGTGGTTTCATGCTGCTGATGCTTTCGGAAATTTGTCTCACAAGAATCAGCTCAGGCAGCAGGGTGAGCAGAGCGCACAGCCACAACAACTTACTGGCTGATGATGTTTTCTTTTGGCCTAATTGACAATTGCATGACACTGATTTAAATGAAGCAGTACTCTGTAATAACAGTTTTCTTTTCCTTGTCTGACATGTGATTGAGTTACAAAGGGGAATGTATTTGCAACAGGTGCCACTAACACAGTGCAGGCATGAGGGCCTCCATGTCCACCCTCAGTAACCTCCCTGTGCCCTAAAGCCCTAAGCCTGCCAGGGAAACCTGATTCCAGTTCAGACACTGGCACACTCTGCTGCTGCAGCCCTCGGAGTCCCTACTGGTGCTGCCCTGAGAGCCTAGAGATGTCCTAGCAAGGGGATTGGTGTGTGTGTGTGTGTGTGTGTGTGTGTGTGTGTGTGTGTGTGTTGTGGAATGCAGTGTGTGGTAGTACATTCCTCAAAATATGCATTTTTAGTGTAATCCTATAA
>OMKZ01006316.1:4907-16296 GCA_900302535.1 Neoniphon sammara | reverse complement strand
ACACCAGGGGTCAAGAGGTTAGGCTGACTGAGTGATCATTAGACTGGCAGTCCTTATTAGAGGAGCAGCTTGTCTGACACCCCGTCCACGTCCCAGAGAGGGACCCTCCCTGTCCCCTCCATCTAGATCATATTACATGACACGACCCCAGAACAGATACTACCAGTGCACTACAACACTGCGGGCCAGTAGGGCACGGTGGCATTTTCAGAGGGGTCCCCTCGCCTGTCACAGCGCCTCCCTGACACCGCTCTGTCCGTCTGGCTTGGATGCGCTCTGTCATTTTAAGGAGGGCTACTGTCACTGGGCATTGGGACTGTCGTGTCTATGTGCCCTGGCATTTTCAGTGGTGCTCTCCGTAACAGAGCATCCAGCCATAATCTCCAGAGTCCCCGGTGTCGTGGCCAATGATTAATAGTTAGAGATGGGCTATAAAACGTCCAGTGTGGCCAGATGCTAGCCAGGACTTTGCTGAAGTGATATAATGGACATCGTCTGCCAATTTGGCTCCCTTACAAAGCCTGGAAGTTCCCCAAGATTGATTCTGTTTCTGTTTAGCGGTGCCCTGGGGGTTGAATGTTGAAGATGCACTCTTGTGAAAAATATTGTGGTGTATTATATTCAGCTGAGAAAAGCACAAAATAAGCACCATGAATGATCATGGATATAACGAAATGGCAAATATCATGGTTACTGATGCTTGCATGCGACACCTAAAATTTTAGCCCATTTGTGATCATTTTATCATTTTTTGCGTAAAGAAAATGCACTTTGGCTGTGTATGAAAAGGGAGGGCTGGGATAATTTGCAGCAGGAGCCCTCTGAGGCTGTTTTGCAAAACAAAACGAAGCAGCTAGACCCTTATTGAAAAATATAGTGCAGTGAGACGGAAATTTATTAACTGGCACCAGTTAATGTGTGCATTATTCATTTCTGGTGAGCATGAAAAATGATCTAAAGAGGTTTGAAATTGCAGACGCGCAGGCTGACTGCACAGTGGCTGGGCTCGCTGGTTCGTTTCATCCTCTTGCAGGGGTGTTTGGGCAGAGAGGTGGAGGGCTGGAGGGACGGAGGGACAGAGGGATGGAGGGGCGGAGTGTGATCCCCTCTCTGGACAGGGCTTTCCAGTAACAGCTGTGCTTCTCTCACGAGGGGGCGGCAGCAGCACTGGGAGAGAGGCTGCTTGGGACAGATGGACCAGCCCAGCACCACCTCCCCTCTCACCGCCCAGCACCGCTTCTCTTATTAAAAATACAATATCTGTACCACTCTTAATGCGTGTGTCAGGCAAGTGACTGAAAAGGCTGTTCCTCCGTTTTACTGATTGCATTAATCTAAGATTTAAAGTTATTATCATGAGTTTAGGAAAGGTGATTTTTCTTTTCTTCCTTGCTTTCTATTCGCTTATTTATGTGCTCTATTCTGGCTTTAACTTTTTAATGTTTTCTTTCAAGCGCCATCTTTCTCATCACTGCTTTTCTGTCTTTCTGTCTCACTCTCTTGCTTTCCTTCTCCCTCCACCACTGCTACAGTAGGAGGTGGTGGGCAGGAGTCTGTGCCAGTGGCATATGGCTTTCCACTGCGCTAAACATTCATACAAAAGACAGGCCTATCAGTCATGGCTGTGGCCGGATGAGGGGAGAGAGCAGGCCTCTGATGAATGGTGTTTAGGACTTACCTGCTGTTAAAACATTACCTCCCAAACACCCGCTCCCTCAAGCACACACGACATTAAGAACTGCATAAGACCATGAAATACGGCCCTTGTGAGCACACATCATGTACGCCAGGTTATAGCAAATAATAAATACGCTTTCTAAACCCTTTGCACAGAACCCCAGGTCAGGCCTTCATAGACCAATTAATGCACAGCATCTGCTGTATGGAGGGAGCATGCTAAAGAACTTCCGAGCCATTTTAGGCAATTAAAAGAGGGGGAGAGCTGCTTCCTGCTTGCTCCAATACCTCTCATTGCTAGAGTAAGCATGGAATGGGTCTCCTAGATTAGACCAAATTAATCCATTCTTCAGGGATTCTTTTTCTGGTTCTATGGCGAAACCGGCACGCCTTTGTTCTTCCTTGAGCCCCGGTGTTTTTTCTGCCAAATTTAACAGAAGGCTCGGAGGGTAACGGGGGTCCAACCCAGTATCACCTTCTGGAGCAGAGCAACTAGCAGAGAAAGACAATCAGCCTGAACCCTGCTGTCTGCAGCACAAAGTGAAAAGACTCTAATTGGGCTTTTTTACGCTGCATTTTCCTGCAGGATTGCTGGATCATGAAAAACCAATTAAACCTTAGAGCTACATTTCATTCATTCTCATTTTTTACCCTCTCATTTGGAAAGACACAAATTTGAAATCAGTTATGTGAGTCCAGACTTATGCTTTTTGGAATTGTTTTTTTTTGTGTGGTGAGACCAGCTGTTGACTTGAGGGTCCTATCACATATTTACAAAAATGGAAATGTAGACACATTACAAGAAAATGAAGGTTCTTCCTCAGTAAATTCTCCTAAAGGGACCAGTGTGAAATTAAAGGAAACTGTTTAAACCACACATTTGAATTGTTTCATACAAAAAGGCTTACTTTCAGCAGGAAAAATGATAATAAAATTTGTTGTGGATGCAATTCTCGGAGGGCTGTAGTTCCCAATGTTGCATCTAGAGGCAGCGCTGCCCACAAAACCATGGCCTCAGGACTATTGTGAAAAAACAGACTGAAGTTTTGGGCAGGAAGACATAAAATCTTGACAAATATTGTGTTTGGATCTTATTCAAAGGGAAAATGTATGTTCTAAATAATGAGAAAATGTGATGACAGGTCAAATATCATGGGATGGATTTTATGGATGAATAATCAGTCAAAATAGCAATGGCTTTTTCTGACATCATACCTTTTATTGTGGTAAATGTGCCAGTTCTAGAGGTCTGTGAAATGTGGAATTGTGTGGCAAACATAATTTTAGACTTGTAATAAATGATCATATTTGATCAAATACCAAGTTAATGAAATGAGTTATCTAATAATTGATTATTCAGATTCAAATACCTCAGCATCTAAAAAAAACAACAAAAAACATTCAGATGACAGTTTGCTTTGTGTTGTAAAATACAAGATTTTATATTTCATTGATACCATATATATGTAATATTTTCAAAGACTGTTAAACGTACATACAGGAATGTATTAAAAACAATTAAAATACATATTTACCCCTGAAATTAATATTTTTTATATCATAAATATATTGTAGAATCTAATTTCTCAAAATCCAAGGGAGTCTTAATTAAAGTCTCACATGCTGAGATGTAATTGCTAAAATAACTAATTATGGAAATGGCAAATGGAAATGGAAATCCTACGTGTTTTGGCATCTAGCAGAAGAATCAAAATTTCATTTTCTAAATGAGTTTCTTTCTCTTAGAATCTGTTGGGCAATAGGAATGAAAGAGACAGCTACCAAGTAAATTAGTCAGCCCATTTCAAATATAGATAGAGGAGCCAGGAGACTCAGGGAAAAAGATATTTACTGCCAGAATTAATTTCAGACTCGAAGAGAACTTTTCAAACTATATAAAAATGTGAGAAGTAGTAAAATTATACAGGAATAAATAAAAACAAAATCAGATTGATCTGAATTTTTTTCCCCCAAAGTGAAGATCAAATCATACTTGCATATTTGCAGAGCTTGTGCTTCACAAAAACTTGGCTTTTATTATTTTTCTCACAAATAGCTGGTCATTTTTTGACCCTGCGCAGTCGTTTGTTTATTTACCCTCACAGTTGATTTGATAATCCCCTCAGTAATAAGTCATAATTAGGGAGACACAAGATAACCACAACACATTTGCCCCAACTGCATGCCAAGCATTGTTAACCAAGCGCTTAACAATCTCATAACTCCAAATGTTCCACTCCGCAGAGTCCATACATTGTAAATTAGGTCTGTTAATGTACTCCTCTCTGCTTCCAGACACAGAGAGGGACAGTGGTGGGTGTAACCAGACACACACACACACACACACACACACACATGCACAATGCTGTAGGGTTGGCTTTGCGTCCACTTTTGTTTTCCCATCATGCAAACAGTGATCAACTATCACACCACAGACGGTGAGATGTCAACATGAAATACCTTCATTTGCATCAGCTTTAAAAACTGCCTGACTTCTCTTTATGCCAGCGACCCACCAGTGTCTCCATAAAATTCACTTTAGCCATGGGGGTCCTGAGACCTTGCTAAATACTGCCCCAATACTGCTGTCAACAGTCTGTCAATCACATGACAAATCCTTCTGATTAAACAGAGCTTCACTGGCCGCTTCACAATGGACTGGAATCAACCAAATTAAATCTGGATGTCTGCACTGCAAATTTACATCATTGTGTTATTTTCAAAGACATTCTATATTTCTGTAGGATAGTGATATTCTCCTTTACGGCATTTCATAATTTTGCCCGTAAAGATCAAACTTTAAAATTTTTAACCCAAGATTTTAAAATTGGTGAAATCTCACTTTATTTTCCATGCTCCTTCAGAACTAAACGTGCTTTTTTTTGTTGTTGTGAATTTGAAAAAACTAAAAACAAACGTGAATATGAAAAAAAAACAAAAAACAAAAAAACAAAAAACAAAAACAGTAATCAAATTAATTTGCAAAGACATATGTGCACAAAGCGTATTAAACTCTTACAAGCAGCACATATGCCCTGTAAGCATATTTATATTATTATTTTAATTGGCCCACTTTTACAACTTTCTGGTCTGTTTTCACAGTCCATTAAATAACCACCAAAAAAAAAAAAAAAAAAAAAGAGTGGGACTAAATCATTCTTTAAGGAGGCAATGACTGGCTGGAGGCGTCATTCAAATCACGCTGCCTTGCTAAGAGCATCTGAGCAGCCTGGACAAGCCTGAGACAGACAGACAGCTGAATAAAAGGCGGCTGGACAGACAGGCTGTGGTAAGATAAGAGGCAACATCTAATCTGACTCGGATAGTTGATACAGCCCTGCCTCGTCTAAATCCTAGAGGTTTGGTCTGAAGAGGAAGGATTTAACTTAAACCCCTTTCAACGTGCTAAATGTGTTTTTGTAATTAAACCCATACAATTAACACTGACAAGCGCAGGTCAAAGAGAGCAGAGCTCCTCTGTTCAACTGGCCCTCCACAAACTCAAAGGAACAGAGAGAGAGGAGAGGAGAATAAGAGACAGGGAGAGAGGGAGAGATAGAGGGAGAGAGCCGCACAAAGTTACAGAGAGAGAGAGGGAGAGAGAGGGAGAGAGCAGTGAATGAGTGAAGGGTGAGGTGGGGAGGAGGGTGAGAGAGGGACCTTTACTGAAGCCGTATGGATTTCAGTATTCAGGCTATATGGTGCTCTGCAAGTTAACCTCCAGACCACAGTGTTTATTCTGGGACTGTGTTCCAGATCTGGGGGGATATCCAGTTCCCTGACATCAAAGACACAGAGCTGTTGGAGCAAAGCTTTTAGTTGCTCCTTAAACCCCGACACTAAGTGAATTGAAGCAGCTGTGGCAATGTGTGACAACATTTTTAAGATAAATACAGGTCCACGCGGTTGGGAGGTAATGGATTACCTATAGTAGTGATTAGAATACAAAAAAAAAGATATTAATAAAAGGTAACTGAAATAAGAACCAAAAAACAAATAACAGGTGTGCTATTCTTTTAAAAAGTAAATGCTTTGTGGTATTACTCAGGAAAAAATAAACGGTTGAAGGGAAAAGCCATTGTGATTGATGGAAACAATTTTATGTTTGAAATAATGGCTGTTATAATGGTTATTCATGGATGTAGATGATTATAGTAATTCTATACAAATTACACCTCTTGCAATTTATTTCATCCTCTAAAGATTCGGAAAACAAAGTAATGCAAAAGTATCTGAATTATTGTGTTTGTGACTTGCAGTAATCCAGTGGATTAATCACTGATTACAGGTTGAAGCAGACAGTCAGTAATCTGTTATAACCTACATCATCAAAGTCCAGTGAACAATAAACCGCAGTTTAACAGCATGTTGTGGTATATTATTGCATTACACTGTTAACTCAATTATTTTATTTTTTATTTACATCCGTTCATTTTTTTAAATTAGTGTAAAGCCAGAGTGCATGTCACATGTACCTTCATATTCTGTCTTAAATTACAATTTCAATACGATTCAATGTGGCTTGTAAAACACTTTGAACTTTATACAATTGCATCCTAAATATTGGGTGACAAGAGTCATATTGTGAAATCATTTATGTCATGGCACATTTTCTTTTGGTAACAGGCTTAATTAAAAAAAAACTCTTCAAATCAGTTATGCCTTTGTTTGTTTTTATTGTTTGTCTTTATACAATTGGTCATACAGCCTGGATGCTCACTGATATGTTTATTAAACTGTCATATAAAATACTCTGTTTTCGTCTGCCAAAAGCTTGTCAAGGGACTTTGAAGTTCAATTTTTTTTATTAATACCAATTTGATTTATATCAATAATATGCAAAAATGCTTTTATCTCAGCATATCTTGAAACAACAGTTGGATGGATATGAATTGAAGCACTTATCTTTTTTTGTTTTGGGAAAAACAAATATATTTTTGTGACAGGGTATTCTGCAACCACTTCTTTAAGCAAGCTGTATGTCTGAGTGACCATGAAAAAAAGAAAGAAAAGAAAAGAAAAAAAAATCAGGTAATTCTAAGTGAGACTGACAACGCCTTTTAAAGGGCACGCAATTCCCCTCTGCCCAACCAGCCATGAAATCATAATGGATCTCTTTCAACATCCAACACTACTGGCCACTATGATGGTCCACTCATTATTGTGGAACTACACAAAAACACTGGTACTTCTATTGCCATCAGCACCACTTGAAAGGATTTAATAGGCTGAACTGAGGCCTTTAACTGAAAGTGAATCAAAGAAAATCTTAACAGAATCTCAGTCAAAATATAGATACTTTCTTCCTTTTTATTACAGGATTATCTAATAAAATTTGAGGGCTTTTATTTTGTTTTTCTGTTTTGCATTTTTTACCCTCAAATTGTTGCGCAACCAGGAAAAACGATCCTCCGTCCAATAATCTCCAATAAATACATGGTGCACAGTATCAGTCACAATGCAGGGGTCCTGGAACTGCTGAGGGCAAATTGTGAAATACAAGTCATGCAATGTTTTTTTTTTTTCCTTTGCACAATCACAATTACACAGTCAAAATGTTTTGAATATAATTAAAATAAAATTATATCAAGATCACAGCACATTCTAAAAAAAAAACAAAACTCAAACATTGTGATCATTATGACATTTGAACAATATGGCACATGGCGAGTTATTGTTCCAGTTTTCTTTCTGTCTTTCTTTCTTTCTTTCTTAAATCACTGAGAAAAAGGATTGTTCGCTGTGTCTATGAGGGTCTTCAGGGATCCTGCACACTTCTCCTTGTCTTCGGACAAATAGAGAGAAGAGCAGGGCCGCGCTGCCATGTTCTTAGCAGGTTCTTGGTGTGTGACCCATGTCATGGGTCTCATGGCCTGATGGACACAGCTGTCCTGCCGCAGGCAAAAAGGAGCAGGGAGGCAAAGTGGGAAAAGATACAGACAGAAAAACTGGGAGAGAGAGGAGAGAGAGAGAGCAAGTGGGATGGTGTTTGGTGGGGGGGGGAGGGGGTCGCTGATTGTCCTCTGGCACTTTCTGGGGCATGTGCCCACTCAGCGTGGCATCCCGCATATTCAGCACCCCACGCAGCCCCCACGAAAAGAAACACACACACACATACACACACAGCAGACGGAGGAACAACACACAAGTACAGTCACACGTAGGCTTTTGATGCAGAACAAAACAGCACCTCTCATGCCGCTGACCATCACACAACAGAGCACACACAAACAAGAAAGACACTTACACACACTCACTCAAACACTTAGTGGGTAACACCTAAGCTCGCACGCACACACACATTTAAATGCTGGGCTGGATATCACGCAGCAAATACTGACTGGTGACGTTGCCGGATACCATAAAAGAAGGCACACAAATATCCCAAGGGTCAAATATCATGAGTCATAGTCTAACTAAACAATGTAATGAACACAAACACCAGCAAAACAGGGCAACAATACTTCTTGTACGGCAGGATTTTCCCCTGAACCTCACGTGCTGATCAATACGTTTTTTGCCTGAAGGGATATTGTCAGGCAAACTAAAAAGATTGATCTCAGCTGAGGCGGCATGCGTTTTTTATTGCGCTGTAGGCGTCGACTTCTGCGAGATGCTTTATTTAAAGAGACCTGGAGGACAGGCGATAAGGAAACCGACTCAGGAAATTGACAGCGCGTCTCGAGCTCGATCTATCAAGCTGTTATAAGGTGTCTTACAGCCGGTTCTATAGTCTTCCCAGCTAGTGCAGACAGCTGACTCTTCGTGAAGCCCTATTCACGGCGGACGGGGCCAGACAGAGGCAGACAGGGCTAGACAGGGATGGGGAGGCACAGAGCACATGTTAGGAACAGAGGAAAGAGCCACTCTGACTGGAGGAGAGCCACATGTGTTAGGCCATGGAGAGAGCCTCCGACACCGCTCACGCTGTCAACATGCTGACATATACATACACTAACAGTTGTGTGGAGATACAGACGCGCGGGGCACACGCACGCACGCACACATACGTGCAGATGGGAGCACGTGCACACAGACACTGCAGGGCCAAGCCAATTAACACCCTGCCATAGTGCAGATCATATTCGGAGCAGTAGTGGAACAGGAGGGCATATGTGGATAATCATACATGCAAATGAGACGAACAAGAAAAGCATCAAAATTCTGGCAAGCAGTCACCGCAACACCTCAAAGTAGAGTCTCGAGTCAGTCATCAAAAAATGTATACTACTCTACGCCAAGATTAATCTCATTTTGATCACTGCGACATTTCTTGACGCTTTCTTGATACATGTTTCAACAAAATTCAAAAGGAGCGGATGAAGGCTGTTTTGTCGGAAGCTGAACCTTAACAAAAAAGTGGCATCCCGTGACTATTTTTAAATATCTTTGCATGGGAAATAAAGGCTTTTAACAGCGCCTCGGACTTTTTTGAAGTGTAATTCGGGTGCAGAGTGCTACGGTATTGGCGACGAAGGAACAAACTTCTCATTGTTTTCCGGATGAGGCCTGCTCCTGCGTTCATGTGACTATATTAAGTCACAAGCATGAGGGGTGACGGCGCTGAGGGTCTGAGGGCAAAACTGCACCGCTCCCTGAAGTTTGGCTCCGAAACCAGAAGATGGCAACATACCTCTGGCTGAGACATCGGCCTGTCTGCTTCCTCAGTTATTTATGCATTCACATGTTCACCTAGTGCTTTATTTATTTATTTATTCATTTACTTGTGCTGCAATACAAACATTATAAGTCTTGAAGAGAGGAGCAGGTAAATATAGTGAATTATTCACAAGGTGCCTCACTTGACTACTGGTGGTTAGGCAAGATAAAAGCCAGACACACGAATCCCTAAGGTTGGGTTTGAGTGTGTGTGTGTGTTATTCTGTGTGCATTTACCAGTGTGTGCTTGTGTGTGCATAAATGTAGGCTTACATGCTTGGATGTGTGTGTGTGTGTCCATGCATGTATGTGTATGTGCGTGTCTTCCAAGGTGGATGGAATATTCAGTGGGCGAAGGGAGAAGGTTTGGTGATGGACGGATGGGGTGATAGCTGCAGGATATTGCGCAGTGCGCACACATCTCTTAACTTTCTTAGCTCTGAAAACCCCCTCTCCCTCATCATCCTGCTCTTCATCTCCTCCTCCTCTTCCTCCTCATCCTCCTCCTCGCTCTGTGATGTGTGTTACAAAAGGGAATGGACAGAGACCACTCCAGGGTTCCAGCGTTACTCCCAACGGGACGGCTATCGGTGTCAGTCCTGGCGAATGCAGAGTGGGTTTCTGTGTGTGTCTATCTAATAGGAGCACGTGAAGACGAGAGACCAGAGTGAATGGTAAATGAGTCTCTTAGTTACAGTAGTAGGTCCCTACTGTATGACAAGAGGTGATCCACTTCTCCCACCACTCACAGCAATGACTGTCACTTCAAAGAGACTGGGCTAAGACGACTCCATTTGCCATGGTAAACAATTTAATATTTGATGTACAGTACAGTAGGCATCTCTCTCTCTCCCTCTCTCTCTCTGTTTGCTCTTTTACTGTGTGAGTGTGTGTGTGTGTGTGTATGTGTGTGTGTGCTGTCGTAATCAGCAAGGCTAGATGAGGCAATGGGAGCATCTGAGTGCATGCATAATCCCATAGAAAGATGACAGTGAATAAACTTATACTGGCTGCTAAGTAAACACTTGAAATTATATACTAATGATGACAGTCGAAGTGTTTTCAATTTTGTCTACTTTGTACTTTTTTTATTAATTTGAAACAGATCTCTGGAGTGCTCATGGATACATATTTAATTATTTAATTATTTTTTAAATTTTTTAAATAATAATTATTATTTCCCTGTTTTCATGAACATGTCTGTGGAGTGATTATGCAAAAACACTGGAATTTATTAGATACATAAGCAGTTCCAGATTCCTTGTGAAATGAAAGTAATCTGCAACTCTAATTTATTATTAATTCTTGCTAATAACACTCATTCTAAAATTAAAGCAAGTCAGTAAACTTGTGAATCGTACAATCATTGGACTGAAAGAGATACCATATCAACATCGAACTGTAAAATTGCATTAAATCTGTGTGTCATGGGCTGTGGGTCCGTGAGGGCAATGCAGTGCGACCAGGAGGAAGGAGCCAGTTGGATGGTTGAAGTGTAAGAGCTGGGAGCGGAACAATTACAGCAGTCACTTACCATCACAGTCTCTGGTTGAGGCACGGCACGGCAGGACGCCGCGGGGTAAGTATGCAGCTTTCAACCAGCTGGTATCACAAGATCAAGCTGGTCATGCCAGAAATGACTAAACAACATGTTGAACCTGATGAACGTTTAAATTATGTATTTTTACGGAGCGATATTTGTGAATTAGGCCTACATGGTGGGAGCTATACTGGGGCCTCACCTGTGGTTGCCAGTTAGAAGATAAAGGACAGGAGGTCTATTGTCAACCTCTGATAGATTCTGGCTGAAAGTTTTTCCCAGATTTCATCATTAATTCTCAATTAATAAACTTAATTTCATTAGCTCAACTCCAGATGCATCTGTATAATAAATTTGGAAGGTCTAATAGAAGACGTGACAAAGTTGACACAATATTAAGAATCAAACACTGCTGATATTTTGTCAGCTTTCAAAGTAAGAAGTAACATCCTACTGCTAATGAAAGACTTCTGGTCCAGATGGGGAACATGACTGGAGTGAAAAACTAAAAAA
>OMKZ01006314.1:12842-32387 GCA_900302535.1 Neoniphon sammara | reverse complement strand
GCCCTGCTCTACCGAATTGCTGCCCTCTTGCAGCTGGTGAGGACACTGGTAGTCAAGGCATTGTTAGCAAACATGCAGCCAGTAAATAGTCTTGAAGTGAAGTTAGCTGGGTGGACAACTGAGGCTTGAGGAGCCCATTGTGAAATAGCTACAAGTCAAAGTGAATCAAACTGTCATTGCATATTCTGTGTGCAGCTAAGACTTGCAAAGACAAAATTTCAGTTGAGGCACAGGCTTGCAGATGATCAGAATAAGACTGACTCACTAAGAGCTAGCTAGCAAACTAGTGCATCTACCCACTTATCTACCCATCCATCCATTCCTCCATCCATCTTCCATACTCACTTATTCCTACTCAGCTTCATAGGGGGCTCGGGCCTATCCCAGCATGGGCACAAGGCAGGGAAACACAGGTCATCAGTATATTACAGGGCCATCGCACATACAAACACTCTCACGCACATGTTAACATTTATGGGCAATTTAAAACAGTCACCTCACCTGACCTCTGTGTCTTTGGACTGTGGGAGGAAACTGGAGCTACTCCCCTATCTTGATTGTGAAGTCAAGACATTACATAATAGGATTCAAACATTCATTAAGTCTGATAGCTGTTTCCTAAACTGACCTCTTCATATGTCATCTGGCCTCATCTGGTACAAATTGTCCTTAATTGTCCTAAGCTATTGACTTAGGATGGGAGCGCAGGTCATAGCAGCTCAGTTGAGGGGAAAAAAAACCTTTTCCCTTCTGCCCTCAGCTACTTTGTTGCCCAAATTGCTTATGCTGCTGCCTACCAGTGAGTGAGAAGATGGCATATATGGCTTTAGTCACTCACTCAGCCATTAACGTACACCCATTTGCTCAAGCTCAGTTGCAGTTTCTCTCTTGTAGCACTTTCACACAGGACTAGCAATTTGAGAAATCTACAAGTGGTCCTTGCACACTGAGGGGCAGCATGGCTATCTTCATCCTGAAAAACTATCCTACACCGGTGTCACTCTGTCTGCGGTGTCATGTCGTCTACCATGTTGAGTGTAAATATTATTAGACGACAGCATATTGGACGCTCCATGTACAAGGTGGAACAGAATACTGTAATATTCCTGGATTGTGCCTGCGAAAGGAGTATTATTCCCTGTTCCTCTCCCTGCACATGGACATTTTACTCGCTCTCTTTCATTCTCTTTCATCTCGTTTGATCTGCATCAAATTGCACCTCTTTCCACTTTCATCCTGTACCAGGCAACCACAATCACGTTCAGAAAAAAAGTGGTTGCATTGTTATTTAAAAAGGAATTGAGGGTAAAAGTACTAATTCCTAAAATTTATAATCACCACCATAAAGAGTATTGCTTTCTCCCAGTTCTGTATTAATATGCCATTATGCTCAAATGACGTAGACTGTTCATTGTGCTCAAATTCCACAGTTGAACTTCTAATCTAATCGTTCTGTAAATTAATATGAAAAGAAGGAAGAAATGAGAACGATTAACCCTACATTTTTTTTCCCTCCATGGTACAGTTCTGTTATCTTCCTCCTGCACTAAAATTACACCAGTTACTTAAGCCCTGAGATTATGGAGACTACTTAAGGCTATAATTATATAGCAAAGGACTCCTTTGAGAAGCAAAGATAGACATTCTTGGAGCTTATCGGAAGCTCTGAACCTGATGAAACACAAGGTATTTCCATTTGTCATGCTACCCTGTTCCTACTTTGATTTTTACCTTCTTCCTTGCTCCAACAGAAAAACTATGATCAAGCAGATGAAGACTGCAAACATGGTAAGTGAGAATTCAACATTGAACCATATGCTAATACTATATAGTCTAATGCTATATATATAGTTTTCTTATAGTAAGGGTTGGGATGCAATATTTGTTGCAGATGTCTTTTTCAATGTGCTTAGGTCCTGGTGTGGTAGATAAAATACCTCATTTTGCTTTGCTCAGTTTGCTGAATCCAATCTGGTTTCTGTTTCGGTAAACACCATTGAGAGTTAGCAGACAGAGTCTAAGTAAACGTAAAGGTATGTGTCAGGAATGGGTCATGGTTTTTGGTTAAAGTGCACCTAATGTCCAGGGTTAAAGGTCATGCTCCAATGAATGCAAAACTGATGAAAAACTGATGTAACAATATACAAGGAAGAGGAACTATCACAAACGCTAATTGAATATCAAAGACTTGTAACTATATGGACAAAATTAAATATCACAATATTTTTGACCGAATACCTCTATTGATATTGTGAAGATATTATAGGGATGACTATTTGTGCTTTCATAAAATATTTACACAATGAGGTTCTTGATGAACAGTCATTAGCAATGTTGATATGAGCAGGTAATAATAACAGCACAGCTACAACAGTCTAATAAGTCCAGAAAATTGCATCCCTGTACTGTAGCCTTTAAAACCAGGAAAAAACGAAAAATCCCAGACCATCTCTAGTCTATCACGATATCGATATAATATCGATATATTGCACAACCCTACTAGCCAGTCTCTTTAGAAGTATATACACAGAATATATTGACCTTCTGTCTCTTGAATAACATGCACTACCCACGTATTTTCATTTAATTATTCAAATAACAAAGGCAGTATCTACCTATAATCATGTACAGGGTTCATACAAAGTCTTGAAAGTTTGGAAAATGCTTAATTTTAACAATCAAGGTTAGGAATATGCTTAAATTCTAATATACTTGTCGAAAAATGCTTGATTTTCAACATAATCTGGTGTTTCATCTACACAGTCACTCATGTAAAAAAATCTTTTAATATCTGAAATGAATAAAAAGGAATTCTGTAAAGTTTATTTTTCGCAATTGCATTTAAAGCGGTAATTCAGATTAGATGATAAAGGCTTCATGAGTTTTAGTTTAAGTACCTTGAAAGTGCTTGAAAAGGGCTTGAATTTTATTCTTGGGAAGCTGTACGAGCCCTGCATGTATCTGAATGCTCTTTGATTCATGTTTCAGCAGAACAGGCATGGAAACATTGTGTTAATGAGAAATAAGTTAACTGAGCTTGTCCTCTCTGTGCTGTTTGTCCTGTCTTAGTCCTGGCGGAAGAGATGGCCAGGGGAGACGGGTTGCTGCAGGCCAGCCTGCGCTCCATGCTGCTGGACAGCAGCCTGCAGGAGGTGGCCAGCAACCTTTCCAAGGCCTTGTATGGAGAGCCACTGGTATGCGTAAAGAGCAACGGTTGTATACATGCACACAGCTTTCCTATATAATGGATGGGAGCCGCTGAACTCAAACGGATGAGGGTTCTTCAGTTCCAGTCCCTGTGGGCCCGGGTCTCGCATGGTTTTGTTCTTCCCTGGTGGTTAATGAGTCACACCCAGTCTGTATCTACCTGACACCATGTATGGCTCTTTGACTGTCAGGGAGGAACAAAACCCTGCAGGACACCAGACCTTGAGTATTGGAAATGAATACCCATGTCTATGAACAATCACAAAAAAATCTCAGCCTGCCACCACTGCTGCAAAACAGCTACACAGGAAACACTGAGTATAAGCATATTTATGACTGAGAGGCAAAAATCTATGAAATCTATTGTGCTTTTAAAGTCATTTAGGTATTTTAAGTGTTCTGGTTTAAGTGTTCTGGTGTGTCCCCAGTTGTTGGTGACCTTTTTTTTATTGGTTACATATCTATCTTTAATATTAAGGCCAAATCAATGAAGTTGCAAACATAATGGTGTCTGATAAATGCTGCACCTGTGGATCATTTTCTCACAAAGGCTTCAGAGAACCTAGCCTTAATATGAGTTTACTAGGAACAGCATGAGTTGCTACTGAGTACATTTTCCTTTTATAAGCACATGTTGCGATTTAATTGCTTGTATGTCAACTTAGCTGGTGGATAGTAAGATTTCAAAGAATGTTGAGTGATGTTCTACAACCAATGTATCATTCACACTGTTACACTTTTGGCCCTTTCTCCTGTCTCATTCTCTCCCCCTCCACTCCCATGTCCTCAACCGCTCTCTGCCCCCTTCCCTCTATCACACAAACACACACACACTTATAGCTTGCGCCTACTCCTTGTCTTTCTCCTTTTGCTTCTGCATCCTCCTCCTTTCTTGCTCTTCTCCCCGTCACCTTACGTAATTCTTTGTCACTCCATCATGTCTAGCAGAAAGTCTCCAGGCAGACTGGGCAGTTTTGGCCATCTTGGGTTACAATTTTAAACTGTCCCAGACAAAAATTTCACATGTGGCCAAATTCTTTGGTTGTAAAGGATGGTTGGCAGTCTGCAGTGTGTTCACTGCAGTGATGAAGTGCCTTTGTGTTGAATGATGTGCTCCAAAAAAAAAAGCACTGGCAGTGTCAAATATAATTTGTCATCTGGTTTGGCCAGTGTTGTGACACGGTTATGACTTTGTCCCGGTGAGTGACCAACATGAACGTGGAATGGCAATGACAACATGCTGGCATGGCAGTAAGAAAGAAAACAAACATGAAGCTGGAAAAAGGAAGTCATGTCGCCAGTATAACAGGGCATCAAGATTTTTACTCGGTTCCTAAGACAGCTTAACAGCCGATATAACTGCAAAAGATGATGAAAATTACAGTGTGCAGCGGGTTTAATTGATGGCACTGTTCTAGAAAACACTGCATTATGGACATTGTGTAAAATGTGTTCAAAAGTTGAACTTCGCCTCAAGGTTATGAGACGATTTCTGCAGGTGAGGGACAGTGCCAGCTGCCAGTTAGGGCAAAAGAAGACAAGGTTTGGGTAGCAGTAATTTTTTGCCATTTACCCCGCCTCCCCTCCTATTTTTGGCTGCTATCTTCCCTCCACCTTTATCTGCCTCCCCTTTTTTCCATTTCACCCCCCATCGTCTGCTTCCACTTTTTCACACGCCCCTTTCAGCCTCCCACACTTTGTGTTCCTCCAACTCCCTCTCGTCCTCCCTCTCTTCGTCTGGTGATTTAGACCAGCGTGTTGTCAAGCTAACCTGCAGTTCTTAATAAGGCTTTTATTCTAAAAGTGGAAAAAGTGTTGGTTTATGTTGTGTGCACATGTCTGATAATGGAAACCTAAGAATCAGAAGGGAAATCAAGAGGTGGCATAAAAGGTGTCATATTTGTCATTTGTTGACTAGATCATAAGAAATCAGTAAAAGAAAAATAGAGCATTTTAACCAGTGACTAAAAGCACCACTTGTGCCTGTGTTGATTAGAGGCTTCACTTCAAGTCAGTTTGTTTATTTAGTGCTTTTCACAAACAGGTCAAGGTACAAATGAAAATCAACACCACATGGTCACTTTTCCCCACTGAAAGTGATCATTTGAAAGAGTAATATCTGGTCTGGCAGTTCATGGACATTACTTCATGTTAAGGCTGCAACAGAAAAAAAATATTTTCATTGTCCATTAATTAATTAATAACTAATTAATTAGATTAATTGATTAATCAAAAATACTCTATAAGCGTAAAAAATAAAGACAAGTGCTCATGGGAAGTGATGTCTTAGAATTTTATAAAGCCAGCCAGTGTTTGGCATTTTTACTTGAAAAATGACTGCCATGATTGATTGATTGTTGAAATTACAATAGATTCATTTTCTGCTGAAAGACGAATCATTTAATCGACTATTGTTCCAGCACTCCTTCACATGATTTCTGGGTAGTGAAGTTCAGATTTTACAAATGGTTATTTCTTGTTGCTATGTAGTGGTTTAATTTCAATTGAATACTTTACATTATTATAATGTTGTAACAAAGACCCTGTTTTCTTTTTCCTTTCACAGAATGGCATTGTCACAAAGGACTTGACCAGATTAAAAATGCTCCTCACAGAAATAGAAGTAAGTACCGTGGTTTGCAAGGCCAGATAACTTTTTTGTCCTCCTTTATTCATGCCTTTTGCTGCAGGGAGGTTTTACAGATGATTGTTAAAAGCTCAGAGGCAACAGTCATAAAGATGACTAATGGCCTTATTCCGATGCTGACTTAATTATTTTGTGGTGCTCTGCCTAGCTTGTAGCAATTGCGGATTTATTACTCATTTGTCTGTAATAAGTCCTGTGGTTCAGTTGCTTGCATGGCTGTGACACTTGTTGGCATAATAGCAATACTAATTTCTCTCCTTCTGTCTCTTTCTCTTAGGCTGTAAATAGAGAGATGGTGCCAGAATACACGGATGACCAAGAGGAAGGTGAGCATGTTTTTATTATTAATACTGGGGCACTAGAGGATTTTAATACTGAAAGTTTTATATCTGTGTTGAGATTCATGAAAAAGAAAGCAAAGGTGGATGTGCTTGCTGACAAATCACATGTAACTAACTTGATCCTCATTTTCAGTTTGACAGAGGAGACGCTATTTAAGTCTTCACCCATTTGTTAGCTTCAGCAGATTCTACAAAAGATTCCACCACAAAGTTGTTTTTGTTTATTGTACATTTGGGTGGCTTTAGCGCTGTGCTGTGTTGACCCTGGGCTGTGTGTGTTTACAGAGGTCCATGATGGCTGGCAGTTCAGGCCTCCTCCACGAGGAGTCACCAGCAGTGAGGAGTACACCTTGTGTAAAAGGTAATCCACACTGCCCTGTAGTCTGCACACAGGCGTTACTGATACAAAATGTGTCTGTCTTCGTTTTACAGTATTAGGTAGATTGATTATTTCTTTTTTCTACATTTTTTTGGGTGACTTTATGAAAGACAGACCTTATATGTATCTGTCAAATATGAATATCACACATTTGTATATATCTTAAGTTCTGCCCATTTTGCCTTTCCTCTCCTCTCAGATGTTTTAGCAGTACAAAAAGTACAAAAACACTGGCCCTCAAAAACCCATATTGGTCAGTTCCAAATGAATATATAACAGTTACTGTGAATTAGCTGTGTAGTGCTATGGTGTCACCGTGTTGCTGTGTTTATCACAGGTACTTGGAGCAGGGCCTGTGCCGGTACGGGGCCCAGTGTACGTCAGCCCACTCACAGGAGGAGCTCATGGAGTGGCAGAAACGTTATGCGTCACGCCTCATCCGCCTCAAACAGCAGCAGGAGAGCAAACACTTTGCTGAAAACTACATGGAGACCCTGATAGAGAAGTGGATGAACTCCCTCTCCCCAGAGAAAGTGGTGAGTGGCTTTGCGCCGCTTACAAGCTCAAATGAACCACTGTGTGTGAGCTTCAAAGTCAAAGCCTGTAAATATAAATCAATAAATATATGTAAAGTCTTCCAATTCAACTGTGCATTTGTTTGGAATCTTATTCTTCTTCTCTTTTTTCTAAGGCACAATTGATAAATTGTTGTTTTTTTAACCTTCCCCTTTTCTTGTTCTGTGTTTTTATTTTTATATTTGTATATAAGTGCAAATTAAGGGGCCGTTCACACAGAGGACGTGATTGCATGTAAAAAACTTGAGTCATGCCGCTACTGTAGTTGGACACAGCGTAATTTTAAAGCAAGGAGAAAAAAAAGACCGTCTTTTTCCAGATGCCGTCTCACCGTTGCTATGACAACACGTCACATCGCAGCCAGCACATAGCGTTATTAACGGCCGTTACATCTGTCTAAAATATACTTACTTTCTACCAGAAATGGACAAGACTTCAATTTTGGACGCCGTCCAAAAACAACGAGCAACAGCAGCGCCCTGCATTCAAAACAGTGAGATGCGACGCGAAGTAGAAAGACGTGCATCTTTACATAGGGAAACAATTTTTAAAAAAAAACGCACGATGAAATTCAGACATGTCCTCTGTGTGAACGGCCCCTAAGAGACCCTAAACACCGACCACTGTTTGCCACAGCTGGAACAGATTATACTAAGGCCTGGACAGTCTCAAAATGTTGACAGTGACCAATCAGTCTGTTTAGTTGCTTCATACTGCATGTAGCTCTGTTGACTACACAGCTTGGCTAAGATATGAAAAGAATCACACAATTTTTTTAGGAGCAACTGAGAATGACACACATTTTAAACACTTTGGTTAACACGGATAAGCCCTGTAGGCACTACACTGTTGTGTGGCATATGTGGAACTTGTTACAGGAGGATTATTTTCAGCAGGCTGCGTTCATTCTCACTCTCTGTAGCATTGAAATCAAGACTGTGATGGGCTATGTCTTGCGAAAGACCTTTTCAAGCAGCTTTAAAATACACATTTTTAACAGTGGATTCTATTTTGCCAATGCCTCTTTGGTTTCTCTTCTAGCTGAGTGACTATTTAGAGGGAGTGAATGTTGAAACCAGCTCCAGCCTCTCTGTAACCGTCACCACCAAGAAATCATCCCACTCCTGGACCTTCTCCTTGTTCTGCAAGGTACCAAGAAGAATTCAATAGCATGCATTGACATATCCAAATGTTTTCTTTGTCTAGCCAGTTCATTTGTCAATATGACATGTGCTCTACAGTTCACATCAGCCAGTGTTTACAGTCAGCCCGTCATATAATTCATAACCTGGTATGTCCTATTTATCCTTTCTCCCTCTTGTCTCCATAGCCGGCTAGAAAGCTGTACCGCATCGCCCTTCTCTACGATGCCCACCGGCCTCACTTCTTCATCACAGGCGTGTCGGCGGCGGAGCGGCTCCAGGCTGTTCCCAAAGGCTGCCAAGAGTGGACGCCAGGAGAGGAGGCAGCAGGTATGTTGTAGACCCTTATTTCACTACCAGGGGTGGTAGACAGACATTTCTAAAGATGAATGTGAATGTTTTCCGGATCTATTACTTCCTGTTTTTTGTGGCAGTCTTGTCACAATAATGTAATGGCTGATTGAGTACACGTGACTTGACATTTCTAGGGTGTGTTTGTATGTATTTGTGCATAAGGGTTTTGGTTTTGTGTGGCTTGGATAGAACTTGTGATTTCTTCAAGACAACCAGATTTGTGCTCTCTGTGCATCTGTAGGTCCTGGACAAAGACTTTAAATATCTTAAATTGTAAAAACTCAAGCCCTTAAAAAGTTTGAATTTGGTTAAATGAAACATTTTAAATATTAAACTCAGTTTGAGAAGTTTCATTTTGGTTGTGGAAGTGTTTTTGTTTTTAATTCCAACCGGCCTTTAAAAGGTCTTAAGCGCACTGAATGAACACAATAGAGAGAGAGAACATAATATGTCCTTGTAAAGCGTGTCACATTAATTGACTGCAAATAAACTTTGCTATTCTGACAGTGGCGGTGGACAACGGCCTGGACCACTGTGTCTACAAGGTAGCAGTGGGCTTCAGCACAGAGATCTTCGGCACCTTCCGACAGACAATTGTGTTTGACTTTGGCTCAGAGCCTGTGCTGATGCAGCGAATCATGGTGGACGCTGCCTCCATTGAAGGTACACTACAATCAGGGTCTCTAAAGGTCCGTGAGAAGTCTGGTATTAATGTGTTAAATTGAGTTCTCTGAAGTCAAGGCCAAGAAACATCTTAGCTCCAGGTAGATGCTGCCTTATGGTCCTGAAAATGACTTCAGAGATCTTAAAAATGATACTTTTTCTCAGAGTGTTGCTGGTCGAGTGAGATACGAATGCTTTAATTTCAAAATATATATTCCTTTTTGGAAATTTTTTCTATATGAAGGTAAATCAGTGGGTATTTCAAAAACATAATTGCCTCTTTTGCCTCTTTTTTTTAAGAGGCATAAGTTTTAAGATGCTTCTTAAATAGTAATCAGTAAAACGTTTTATTTTACTTTTTCAAGTACAATCACACTGAATCATATTCAGATAAGTGTTACTTTTTTTTTCAACAATTTATATATATCTAGGAATCCAGCTAGAATATTTAATGCGGGAGAAAATGGGATTTTAAAAGGATTTCATATATATGTGCACTATTTCAACTTAATAGCCTTGATTCAAACATGGATAAAGACATTTTGAAAATAGCTGTGGTTTGCAGGTTTACCATCTGTACAAGGGCCAGAAAGTAATGTGCATGTGGCCCATATCTGTTCAGAAAAGCAAATATACACAGACAATAAATGAATCTGCTATTGTGAAATGTGTCACTCAACATCTGTCATTTGATTTAACTTACTGAATCTGTTGAGGTTTGAGGAAAGCATCATTTTCTAGAATCAGTATCTAATTTGAACTAGAACCAGAATCTCTTGGTTTATTTTCATTGCCGAGTAGTCACACACACCTTCTCCATATTAAAAATGGGAACTTTGTGATATTAATGGTATTGGTATCATAACATGATAACAACAAAGCTATCCTAGTTCTCTTTAACATGGGAACACACCATAGTTTAAAAGCAGATTAACAGCAGATCGTTTGCATTAATAACAGTTGAAGAAGTTACTCATTTGTGGAGTGAAATTGGTCAAAAAAAGCATTTAAGTGATATTCCCATCTCTCTTCACTTGTTCCGCAGACCTGGAGCACCTGATGGCGGCCAGGCAGCAGCTTCTGATGACAGCTAAGCGCTGGGACTCCTCCTGTAAGACCATCGTGGAGTTCTGTCCCAACGAGACCATGGCCGAGCTGGAACGCAGCCTCCTCGCCCGCTATCAGATCCCTCTGTCGGCCGACCAGCTCTTCACGCAGTCAGTCCTGGACAAGACCCTGACAAAAGACAACTACCAGGCCCGCCTCCATGACCTGCTTTACATAGAGGAGATTGCACAGTACAAGGAAGTCAGCAAGTGAGTAAATCATTGCAGAGGATTTTTTCCCCTATAATTCATGCTTTTTTTGAATAGGGTAGTAAAGTTTCCATCCATGTACATTGAAGCAGTAAGTGGAAAAAAAACCCTTACATGTGAATATGGATTTTTTTTAACATTGGATTGCATTGGAATTGCAGACTGTGTGCTGTTCAAATAGCACAACTGTGGTGCAAAATAATATTTGACTCTATGAATTTATTGTAATACACCACTGAAAATAATTCTGAAAGCTGTTTCTCACCTGGTCGCTGTAGCATATATAGTTAGGCTAACAGTGCTAGCCATCTTTCCTAGCTTGTTATTAGCTTGAAAAAAATGACCAGTATCAACATTATAAACCATGCTGGTATTTTTAGTAAAACTTTTCCCCACTGCATGTGATGTACAAATATAATGTAGAATAAAGCAAAGTTAAGTGTAAATACGGTTGGATAGCACCGACTACGAAAGTCAACATGAGCAGTTTGTTTCATCACTTGAAATACAACAAGGTCATAGAACACGATGAGTATACAGCAAAGGAAAAAAGAAGCAGCTAACAGGCACTTGTGTTATTCATTGTGAAAATAAAATGAGATATGAGACGCATTCAGTTTTAGCTCTTATTTTAGTAAACAACAAATGCAGTATGTTACTGTGAATATTCTCTCAGGTCACTCGTGTTAATCTTTCCTTGCATTATGTGCAGTATATTTAGCCATGGCATTGATGACAGAGCTGAAGAGGGACGATGTGTGTTCATTCATCATTTTCAAGTTTAATATGACTTAATATGAATATACTGTGATATGGATTTGAAGACTCATTGCCCTCGCCTAATTCTGAAAATGCCTGCTCAATCTATCAAAAGTTTTTGAGTACATGTAATTTAATAAGCACTTGAGCTGTTGGTTGATCAAAAGATGTATTGCTTTTACAGCATGAAAAATTTCTCTCGAGCAAAAGTCACAAAAGAGAGGAAATTGATGGTGAAGCTTAACTCCGTCTAGTTGTCTCTCAGCGTCTTCCCTCTTGAAGGTTTTGGCAACTGCCAGTCTGGCAGCAGATGTTCCACATCTCACACCAGCGTGATAGGATTGCACGTTGATTGCATATGCATGTCGAAGCGAGGCAGGGAAGGGACTTGAGAATTGCAGCAGTACAGTTTGATCTTGGATTTAGCTGTCATGCATATGGTTGCCTATCATATGCTGTACACAAACTGCTTGAGTCACCAGGACAACCCAATATGGAGCGCATCTGAAGTGTTAGTGATATGGTGTGAGTATTTTGAGTCAGAAGACTCTAACCCACCACAAGGTGTCAGACTCGATCTTCTACAGTAAATCTGCTATATGCGTGTCCGTGTGTGTGTGTGTGCATGCCTCACACATTTCGCACGCAGCTCAGCTCACACTGCCGATGCCGTTAAATAATGCATGTGTCTAAGGTGACTCCTTGGAGAATTCCCATGGCAGGAAAATAGTAATTTCTTTCTGTAGAATGGAAGCTGATTTGCTGGTGCTTTTTTAAAAATATATATATAATTGAGTGCCTGCTGCTCCTAGTGCTGTACCAGCGATTGGGATGCTGATTACCAGTGAAATCAGAGTCTACCCAGTATATCCCACATTCAGTGGAAGGAGTACAGCGAACCCTCCTCCACCATTCAGTACTTCTCATCTCCTCTCTTCTTCAGCCTTCATTTTATCCTGTCTTGTTTTCATTGCCATTTGACTTGGTAAGGGTTGGCATTAAGGACCCATCCATTATCAACTCTAAAATGTTCCTTTCAACTAAAGTGTGGCCCAACATGCACATGAATCTCTTCAGCCTATTGTATCCATCCATATTCTGTTAAGTTCTCAGGCTTTTCATGGCTGACTCGGCGTCAGCAGGAGATTTCCCATTAAATGTGGGTTCCTGTGGCTCTGCAGATGGCATGTTAAAGACTCACTTCAGTCAAAAACACTAGAATTCAACCTACAAAGCAAGAAAAATTCCAGTATGTATCAAACTAACTTTCTGAATAATCACGCACAGGATTTGTTTTTTGCCTGATGCGAGTGATGTTTTCCAAAATCCCAGTGCTTGTATGAGGAAAGCATCACCTCATGATTTCAAGAGCTAGCCACAATCTAAGGCTTTTTATCCAGCAACCTAATATGACGCCAAGTTATCACTGATAGTTTAAAAACTTTTGCTGTAAAATCCCTTGACAAGTTCACACCCTGCCCCGGGCTTTCAAATTGTCGACTACCTCGCATGTTCTTACTCTCTTTCTCACCAAATGTTTCTGCTTGATAATAATGGTTAGAGAGCTGATGCAAAATCGTAAGAGTAAACCTCGAGGTCTTGTGGATGTTTATGAATAAATATTAAATCACTTATTTATTCTTTTTTTTTTTTTTAGTGCTACTTGTTTGCATATGTCAGTCACTAATCATCACCGCATTGCGTCCCATTTCATCATTTCAAAATGAGCAAAGACCAGAGAGGCAGTCTGAAACAATTTGGAACTAAAGTGAATTTTTTTCCCCAGTGTGCTTGGATATTCCACTAAATATGTGTATGGGCAAGTTTTCTGCCAATGGTTGTTTTTCTCTGAAGGATCCACTCTTAGAAAATAGTTTGCCCATTTTCTAGTTGTCTGCCTGACAATGTTTTATTCAGCTGACCTTACACTTTGAGGGCTTTTAAGGCCTTTACCACATGCAGTTTCCCACTTTTCCACTGTTCCACTTTTGGCTCCCAATCATATTCACCAGCTTCAAAGTGCTTATCTGTCTCACCATCGCCAACCCTAAGCTTAACAGGGTATGGTCATATCTTAATTTTTAGTGTCTCATCGCCATGGTACATGTTATGAAGGATGTAATACAGTCTGTTGCAGTAGGTTGTAAGGAGTGTTGTGTCAGATAGATAGATAGATAGATACTTTATTCATCTCCAAGAGAAATTCACAACTCCAGCAGCTTACAGGATGGGAACACAGGGCATGCAGGGTTTTAGAGAAATAAAAAATGAAAAATAAGATAAAATAAATATACTAAAAAATAAAATAAAAAGATAAAATAAGATAAAATGTTGCCTATTTTAGAACAATATCAACATTGTGAAAACACATAAAAACCAAACTAATAAAAATAGTCTGCTTTGAAAGATCACATACCATCATATACGCAGTTACTAGGCCTGTACAGCCTTCAATCATAATGCTACATCTTCACATCATCTAAAGATCAGTGGTGCCATCAGTGCTGTCACAGTAGTGTCATATTTATTTTATAGTAGACATTAAGCATCAATCGCATCATTTTATACATCTCTCCTTTTATCACTCTCTGTGTGTGTCTCTCTCTCTCTCTCTCTCTCACACAGCAACAGAAACAGCATCACATGTTGCTAGCAGAGATTAAAGTGTGATTATAATTATTACTATTGTCATCATTATTGTTAGTGCTATTATTATTATTGTTATTATTGTTGTTATTGTTGTCATTATTATTGTTATTACTATTACTATTATCATTATTTTTATTGACAGCAGACCTTGTGTTGATCACACGATGTGAGAGAATTCATTTTTATTTCCGCATCAAACATTGTTCTGGTTTGTAGAGATGTTATGTCCAAATCAACACGTATCTGGACCAGACATGAGTTTGATCTTATCTATACGCCAAAGATGAAATTTATAAATATCGATCCTGATAGTGAAATGAGCGCACGACTGTTTTACGCTCAGATTTGATCTCATGCCACTTTGATAAATGAGGCCCCCTGACTCTGGGACAACACAATATAAACATCATACATCCACCACAAATTCCACCTAAAGAGGAGCTCGGATTAGATTTTGGAGCACCTTGCTGCATAAATTTGGATATTAGTAAGAGGAAAACTGATTTTCGTGAAAGTACTATAACTCCTTAACACTTTAAAATATGGAGTGCATATTAATAGCAACAATGTGGTATGTGAAGACAAGTGTGGAGGCTGAACAGCAATTGCTAATTAATGCATTAGCATACCTTGTTATATATACTATATCATGTTGATTATGTTTTGACATTAGGCAGATGAAGTGGCTGAAAAACACCTTCATTAACATCACTGGCATTGCATTTGCTTCGTAAATAACTTGTGTAGCCTTTGGTTTCAGTAAATTCTAACCATGTGAAAAGTTGAAGTGACTTTTTAAGAAAAAAATAATGGTGAAAATGACAAATTGCCTTTTAACTATTAACTTGAGTAACTGACTACGTTACTCAACATTATTCTCACTGTAAATGACAGAAAACTACCTTTCAAAGTGATTTCCAGAAAAAAACAGGTTCATTTTAAATCCAATTTTGTATTTTTATTTATTTTTTTAGTTATTTCCACAGGAAAATAACTTGCCATGCAAACAAAGCCAAAAAAATAAATAAATAAGTAAGTAACCTAACTCAGTGTCTGTGTGTGTCTCCCAGGTTTAACATCAAAGTGAACCTCCAGCTGGTCACGAGCTTCATGCTGACTGGCATCTCTGGGGGAGCCAAGTACGCCCAGAATGGACAGCTCTTCGCCCGCTTCAAGCTCACAGAGACACTGTCTGAGGTAACTGGCTTTGCTGGAGTGCTAACTGTAGTATAACACTTACTCCACTATTTTCTGCCAGTTGAAAGTGTTCAACACAGTGACCGTCAATTGGTGGCATGAAGAGCACAATATGGGGTGCTCTCGCTGTCATTCCTGAACAGTGTGCCTCAAGATCAAGGCATCAAGATTTTTTGACATGGATCTCTCAATTATTTGTACAAAAACATCAGATGGGAGTTTGTCTCATATTCTCTGCTGGCATATTTCCCAGCTTGTTTATATGTTGAGGCAGTGGCATTATGTGGTCATGTATTTTCCCATCAACTCAGGACACGCTGGCAGGCCGGCTGGTGATGACAAAGGTGAACTCGGTCCTGCTGTTGCCATTGGGCCGCGAGTGGATCAGCAGCCAGCCACCTCCCGGGGTCAAAGAGCGTGTCTACGAGGCAGTGATCGAGGAGAAGACCAAGGAGTACATATTCCTGAGGATCTGCAAGGACTGCTGCGAGGAGCTGGGACTGCAGCCTGACAGGGAACTACAGGTATGGGCCAAACCGTTAATTTGGAGCACTTGGAGTACATAACCTGACCAGGATTTACAAGTCTAAGCTTAGTTTAAACAAAGGACAGCAAAAGAGGAAAGATTCTGGGTGGTTAGGCATAAGATATTTGGTCTGAAGGTGCTGTCCTTTAATTTTATTCCTTTTTCTGTAATTGATTGACCAGATAGATTTGAAGATTTCATAAAATAGTTTCGTGAGTTCCATGCCATAACTGAACATTTTGAAGCTTTTATTCAGATTTCACAGGTCTTGAATTTTTGAATAGTCACACAAAGGATGGCTTGTATGTTTAATTATATAGTGATGGAAATGACCAAGGGTGTAGACTCACATACTCACTACTCTTGAATCAAAGCTCATTTATGTAACAACAAGCTCTGCCCATGGAATTAATTACAGCACAATAGGACGCGCCTTTACCCTCCTTTGAAGCTGGTGCGGCAGCTATGTTGTGAAAACATCAGCTGTCCCATGTCGTCATCAGAGTATATTGAAGTGGTGGCACTAGATATTGGATCAGACCGTTGGCTTGACACCAGACTGGAGAGGGCAGAACGATGGTCCATCATTCTCCATGGACAGATAGCTGCCCCTCTCTTTTAGCTCTGACTAGCATTCTCTTCCTCCTCATCTCAGCCCAGCCATTTTTCACAGCTTAGGAAGTGTTAGTCAGGGTCCAGCTCTTCCCTTATTTCCACCCTCTGACGTTATAGCCAGGGCAAACTTTGAGGACGAAAGGTTCACCTATTGATTAGCACTTAAACAAAAGGTTACGTGCTGGGAGAAGGCCATCTCCCCGGGGAGAGGCGTGTGTGCTGGTGCATGCGTGTGTTTTGATTGCATTCTGTTCTGGCAGTTTCGGATAAATCCCCGTATTGGACGACTCTACCCTCAGCAGTGTCTGCTTTATATTTCTGTCCCCTCTAGTCTGAATGATGGCTGAGGAAACATGGCCTCGGTGTTAACTGTTATCAAAACAAGTCTTGTCCTATCGCTGTAATCTGTCGTTCCTCTGTTTATGCTGCTGCAGCCTGCTTACACGCTACTGTTGCATTTCCTCTCCTCTGTGGGTTCGCAGTGTTTCAAACAGCCTTGATGTTCCTGGCTCTTCTCATCTTTCTCTGTTTCTCTCTCTTCATATTTTTTCATTTTTTTTGCTGTTTTATTCTCTCATCCTCTTTGTCCTCCTTGCTCATTTTCTCCTTACTCTCTGTTCACCCTTCTCTCTTTCCTTCCTTCTCTCTCTCTCTCCCTCTGTTCTCTCCCACCCCTATGCTAAAGGCGCTGTGTACTCCTCTGTTTTTCCAGTGTACCTGTTAGGAGCCTCTGCTACCCTTCATGATGACAAGGCCCTCCGGCAGTGGAAATAAAAGATTAGAGATCCCAGACAACTGGCCAAAGCCCTTGTTAAAATAAGCCTGAAATATAAATGGGCCAAGGTTCCCCCAAGACTGTGAAGTAAAACAAAAGCTGTTTTATTGGTTTGAAATATTTCCAAAAGAGAGCAAAATGTTTACTTGTTTACCTTAACTCTGACCAATATTATGTTTATATTTTTATTTATTTATTGATTTCCCTGTTAAGTGTCTGGCAAGGTAAAATGAGCACAACTCAAACTGCTATTGTGTATTGTTAACAATGCCCTCATATCCCATATTTGTTCAAGTCGGCCTCATAGAAAAGTCTGGAAGAGGGTCCGTAATTATTGTCGGAAATGGGAGGCAGCTAATAGGACCCGCCCACCATCCTCTCATTGGCCTCTTGAGTTGTCCATCCAAGTTTGAGCAAGAAAGTGCAACTTGTTAATCTTCCCAATGATTTATTAAAGATCCGTCTTTTGACTGACCTTTCATTTTTCACACGTTCCCCAGGGAACTATCATCTATTCCTGTAAGCGTTTCTCTTCCATAGATGCTGTAGCAAGGCCGCATGGCTGCTACATTTCTGTAACTGCTGCTGATAAATTGTGGAACGTCACAAACCCAAAGTTTAGAAGTTAGAAACCCGAAGTTTTCAGTCGAATGTTTTTGTTGATATGGGAGTGATTTTGATTCTGAGATGCAGGTTTGTTTCCAGGCCTGTTCCGGGATCAAGTCCAGTAGATGTTGCAAGTCAATCAGGACTCTTATTTATTCATCTACTACCCCTTTTGGACTGTAAGAACTTCCTTAGGTGTGCCGTGCCATGAAGGCTGTTTCACGGGTTTTGGAATTGTTTCCATCTGCCACGACACGGTTCCAGGTAAAGTTCCTGGAACCTGAAAAAGTCTTTGCTTGGGAGGTGATGCTAAATCTGAGTTCCAGGAACTTTCAGGAGGAGCTAGCAAGGCTGTCGATTTTGATTGGTCAAGTGCTGACTTGACAACACTTCTGTAAATATGCAGAGTGCTACAATAAAAAGCAACCAGCGCCAATATGTTCAAGAGGACATGTTTTGTGTGCTTCTAGAATAAACTTTTTAAGTGTTCACTGGCATGTTAAGACTTCATATCAGTTGTGCGCCCGTCAAAGCAAGCTGTGAGAGCCTCTATACTGAAGCGATTGATGCAATTTTGATGGGAATCGATCTGTATGATTGAAAAGATTGGGAAAATAGGATTCAGGTTGAAAATGGACAGTTCCAAAACTGAGAATAATTCACTGACAAATTCAAAGGCCTAAGAACTTAGGTGATGCAAATGGATTAAGATGAGTGGTTAAAATGACTGATGAACTGATTGTTAGGTAAATTGCTGGTGTCGCCTCTGTCTCAGGTGGAGCTCCAGTTCCAGCTGAACAGACTGCCGCTGTGTGAGATGCACTACGCACTGGATCGCATCAAAGATAACACCATCCTTTTCCCCGATGTCAGCCTTGTCCCCACCATCCCCTGGAGCCCTAACAGGTGTGTATTCCATCACACACACACACACACACACACACACACACAGACACATACACACAGACAGAGACACACACACTAGGGTTCAACTGATATTCATCAGCATGGCTCAGGAGGTAGAAGTGATCATTTATTTGCCCAAAAAGTATTACATTTCAAAGTTTTCCCTGAATTTCAATCTTGGCAGTGTGACAAGGTCTGAAACAGCTTTCTGAACATGGACCAACAAAAGTCTCTTGAAATCAAGACTCATGAAAATCTCTCAGTGTTAGAAGCTCCTTAAGCCATGGTGACCCATCCACGTGTTAAATTGAAGAGAAATATTACATACCTTTAAATGGGAAAAAATAAAGTATTGAATAATTCAGTGGAAAATTAAAATGTGCAAAGAAATAACATCTAATTGCTGGTTGGTTTTTCAGGCTATTATTCATATCTGTGGTCAAGGAGGAAGCACCATCATATAGCAGGTGGATGACATGTACCAGAAAATGTTTTATAATGAAAGCCCAATATTCCTTTGATATATTGGCTTGCTTCAGCTGTTGTGGCTTTCCTGTTAGAAGTCAATAACCCTAGTTTCTGAAGTAGCTGGATATTATTTGCAGTGTAGTTGAGATTTCCTCATCAAGCAGATCTTGTCAAGACCGCAGGGTGCTGCTGAAACCTCTCATATCTGACATAGATCAACGTTGCACATTTGTTCAAGCTCCTGTCTATAGAAATTTTCAGCTTGCTTTTCCTTAGTCAGGGAAGATTGTGTGTGTGTGTGTGTGTGTGTGTGTGTTTCCATCCGTGCAAGTTTGTGCATGGTTAAAATTGCAAATCTTTAGCAGTCTTTTATTATACAGAAATTCCTTTAATACCAGCATGTCAAATTAGCTTAGCAA
>OMKZ01006304.1:71067-95626 GCA_900302535.1 Neoniphon sammara | reverse complement strand
TACTAGGACAAATAAAAAAAAATACAAACTATATTTTTTCTATGTTTGAAAACTCTCAGTGGAATTGACCCCAACCTTGCTAAAGCCATCAGTCTTTGTAAAAGTACACAATTTCCAGGGAATTAAAAAAAAAAAAAAAAAAAAAAAAAAAAGTAAGAAAAGAAAAAAAAAGTGTCTCAATGTCCCAAGATATTTCTATTTCTTTTAGAGAGGCAACATTTCCCTTGGATGACTCAAAATGAAATAAATCCAATTAATTTACATTTTGATTACGCATTGCTGTCTTTCATTTAATTACTAATTCAAGGCTTTTGAGGTAAACCAAAATGTGTATCGACACAGATACATAATATTAACATTTATTTTGAGAAGTATGGTAGATTTAATACAGTCTGAATAACAAATCATATATTTTCTAGTAGCTATCATAAAATTACAAAATTGAGATATTACAACCTTTTGTTGGTAAACATGACTGGAAGCGTACAGCCATATTCATCGAGACTCAACAAGAAATAACACTGATTTGGAGACAGATGCCCTTCAGCAATTCATTATGATTAAAAAGTCCAAGCCAAGTACTGATTGGCACTCATAATTATGAGAAGCACTGTGACTGTACAGACCAGTATTTGTGATTATATTAGCAGTCTGTTCTTTATACATGTGTCTGTGTGGATATCTGCAGCAAAAGAAAGGAGAAGGTCAGATGAAGAGGAAGCTGTGGGCCGTGGGGCAGGAGCAGGCCTCCAGCCTCCCCACACGCCTCCACACCCCCCTGCACCGAGGGTTTCCTACCGCCTGCCACTGGAGAGACTGTTTCCTAGGAAGGAGGGAAGAATGAGTTAGGGCTGCAGATCAATGAAACGTTTGTTTATATGCAGCTCATCTTGTACAACGTTGCCATCTAGTGGAAGCCCTCACTGTCACCAATCAGCCAAACGGGATATTTTGATGGTGCACAGGGTGTCATATTCACTCCTTCACATGTAGGTTTTGTGGAGCTCTGGGCTCTGTGGGACTCTTGGTTGTTTGTAATGACACATAATCAATATCTGCTTCCTGTTACAGCCCTGTTTCACTTCACTTACACTATACATTGTTGTTTTACTTTGTAAGACTTCACAATACAAATGACACAACTTTATTCTTACTGTGTGGAAAACCAGGGAGTGAGAACACAAGAACACATCCAATGATTTAATGACAGGATTAAAGGTTGCTTGCTTTTACATTACAGTTTCATGATGTGTACACTGAAACATGTATTGCAAAACAAGCATTGTACATTTTTCATTATTGCCTTGAGAGGGATGTGGTCAGAATCTAGAATTAAACCTGTCCTGTGACTTTCCAGTCACAGGACACTGGAATGTTTTACTTGAATCAAAGTAATATGCACATTACTCATTACACCTTTTTCACTGGTGCAGGAAAAGGATTAAAATGCAACAATGCAAAGGCGACCTGCACAGCAGTCTTGCACCAACAGTTTTTACTGAGGCGATGTTTCAGCCAAGCTGATCTTCATGAGGAGTGTTTGAGACAGCATGCATAATCCCTTTAAATAACTTGTTAGCACAAAATCAGCATGGATTAATAGAGCCTTGTGCATCAGCATCCACATGCTGAGATTACTCACTCGAGGACAGTCGTCGCCAGTTACAAAATACATGCAAAATGCATCAGAGACACAATTACAACATGTAGAGACCAAAATCAGTATTATCATGGTTCAGTTATTGGGGGAAAATCAATAGTGCCTATTTTCACATAGGGTGAACCTGCAGGTTTAAGCACAATCCAGTGGGCAATCCAATCAGTTCTCAAGGAAAGTACTAATGTTGTAGCCTTCATTAAAGGAATACATCAAGTCTTTGGGAGATTAGTGTAACCTATGACACCAAATCATCTGTGTCCCCAGTAGATCATTCACTCCAGTTCTCCATGCTATAACTCCTGTTTTGTATGTTTTGTGGCCTTAGTGTCCAAACAGAGAAATAGGGGATTTGACTCTGGGGCCAAATTCCATGTGGGAGTATGAACACGGAGTTACACTCATATCCCTCCTGTCCTCGTAGTTTGTAGCCTGTGGAGAGCACCTCCACTTCAAGTAAAACATATCTGCTCAAGTTTCATTTCTCCATAGCCTTGAGGTGTCAAACACCAGGAATGCTAGGCAAGTTATGCCTCCCAGAGTGTTACCAAGGCAACAAGCTGCAAGTAAACGCAGTTTATATGGGGCTTCTATTTTGAAGTTCAGCTTCCTGCCTGCGAAAATCAAATCTTTTCCATTTTTTAAGTTTTTACATCATCATGAATACACTGCAGGAAGAGAGACAGGACCCACACATGCCTTCCCAGGGAGTCAAAATAACTGTGAAAGCCGTGTTTTTTGTATTTTTTGCCAATGTGTAGATGTCAGACCTGTCAGGTCTTCGGGGGGTGTAGCTTGTGTAGCATTGCGTGAGTCTGACTCATCCGGCTAAGGTCTCCACATTATCAAAAATCTCAAAATACTGGTGCATCAAGTTGAACCTGTTAAACCAAATGTGTTGTCTCTAAATGTTGTGTTGTGAGCATTTTGTATATTTGCCTTTTCATAGTTTTAATGGTAAGCAAAACAATCCTAATCTATGACAAAGTATTGCCTTAATTTTAAGAAAGTACACAGTTATATGTTGGCTATGTCTAAAATAAAGCCTCAGTAACTAAGATTTTTCCTTGAATTGTAAGTAACATAGAAGAGCCTGATTTCATTAGTCATTTGAAAATGCCTGTGTCGACTTCAACTTAGCATTTCCCCTCAACAATGTATGTTTGAGGAGCATATTTTTACCCAGAATGCATTGTAATTGTGTTTGTAATTTCTTGTGGACAACCCACAATGGAGAAATAAGCTATATGAAAGTGTACGTAAACAAATATCAGGAGAATTCAAACTCACACATGAAAATAAAATCATCTGTCCCCACACACGCCTGACGGAGGGAGATCTACACTCATCAAGTTATCATTATCATTTACTTTTTATTTTAATTCCTTGCTCTGCAAATGGCCGCTCGAATGACATACTGCATGGAGCTATGAACTGTATCTCCAAGTGCTGGGGGGAAGTGGAGCAGAGCTTATGATGACTAATGAAACAGGGTCATGGTGTTCACAAGAAAGTGTTATTTGATTAATGGGGAATTATACAGTATGATTGAGCTGTTTCCATCCTACAACTGACAACTACAAGGTAGTTACTTGAACTGGTAAGTAAAATCAAAGGTCTTTTTAACTAATTCACACAACTTACTTAAAGCAGTAATGAATGAGTTATGGCTGTGATTACTCCCTAATATATTCTTACCCTGTATTCAGCTGGTAATTGCTTAATACCCTAATTAACTGCACTTAGGGTGACTGAGAGTGATAAGGAAGGGTTACTGTCTTTTGATTGGACTAGTGAACTCAATGTAAAATAAAGTTGTTTTTTTTCATTCACAGTATTTTTCATTTTTTCTCAGCAAAAGAAACTCCAAATTTCTTTTATGTCTAAGAGCGACTGTTAAAGGTGTTCAAAACAACTGTTATCTGTGCCTCTTGCATTTATTAGCATCTCCTCAACAACACAATGACCAATTTACTATTCCTTCTAAATTCTGTGGATGCTCTTGAAAATATTTGGGAAAATTAACCATGGTGGAAAAAAAAAATTCTTAAACCCTTGAATCATTATTTAAGAACAGAGTATTGCTGATTACAGTGTGTTTTAACCCATCTGTGACCAGGAAGGATTCCAGTTAATCTCAAATCTTTTTGATTTACACTTTAATTACGTGATAAGGTAATGATGTGTCCAATTAGCATGTTAATTTCTCATCTCCTCTAGCGCCTCCATGCTCACCTGCCCTCCTCGTCCTCCTCCTCTCCATCTCCAGCACAGTGTCTCTGTCCAGCCGCGAGAGCAGGGGGCTGACACTCCACACACACATGGTGTCCCTCCCTCAGGTACTGCATCCACTGGGTGTGTAGGCCCACACTCTGCTGGCACCCTGCTGTCAGAGAGGTCAACTGGAACTGGACACAATACCTGTTGCACACAAACAGGCATACGAGCCGACACAGACAAACATGCAGAGGACGCAGTGGCAATACATAAGAATATATGAAAGGCAAAAGGAATGTAAGGAGAGATTTCTGTGTATTGACTGGATGTATTACCCTATAATGTCACTGCTGTCAGGGATGTCTCTCTTCTTCCTGGCGTTGCCATACCCACCCGTAGTAATGAGAGCTGGGACTGCAGAAGTAGGATCCATGATGAAATTTCATCTTTAAGGAAAATCAGATAATGATGGTCATGAGGGAGGATGAAGGTGGATTTTCCTCACCGAGTGATTTGCGGCAGGGACGCTGCTCAGACCGGTACTCTGCACAGCCGGCGTTCTCCTCCACATGGGGACAGGGTTTGCCTCCGTTCAGTGGCTCCTGCAGGATAGTCCTTGTCCGCCGGCGTGTGGTGGCCCTGCAGGGCTCAGCACAACCTGACCACTCTGTCCACTCACTCACCATACAGGACACCGCTGACACAAAACAGAAAAATAAAGACAACAACTGAGGCAAAACCAAAATCAGCATAACAGAATCCCCAGGTCCCCAGACCCCTTGGACCCCTTGGGTCCCCCTTGAGGGCCCTCCAGGAGGTCAAAATGTGAAGAAAAGTTTAATTTCACTATGTTTAATTCACGTAATACTTGTGCCCTGTGCAGTACATTCATGTGATAGATCAGGGCTCTGACAGGTTTCTCTGGATCAGATAGGACATGATCCAGAGAAAACTCTTCACTTCAGGCCACACTATAACTATCACATTAAATTAGTGACCTGCTCACAGGACAGTTTCATTATGGGCATAAACCATTTAGGGGGGACTTAAAGTTATCATGCCTTCTCTAAGAATGACTCTTCATATTTATTGTTTCTTTTCTTTTTTGGTTTGTGTATGTATATTATCTCTGATCTGTTTTGTCTAGTTGTCCATAACTACTTTCATTATTTAATGAAATAGGGGGGAACACTTTCAAACAAGCAGGTCACCCTCAAAGTAAACTTCTCACCCAACCTTATCCAGATGAAAAAACATTTCTTTTCAGGATCCTATTAACGTATTACCTGATGAAATAATGAACAAAGATTTCTTCTCAAATCTACCTGAAACCTACCAGGGCAGAAAATCTCATAATCATGACAGCAGTCCAGAGTGGAGACACAAGCTTGGTCGCAGTAGCAGGTTCCATAGGACCGGTCGGACCTCCAGCCTTTACTGATGCATGAAGAGTTGCGGCCGGTGCAGCACAGACCCAGCTCCCGACATCCTGCCTCACATGGACCAACAAGGCACAGTAGTAAACCGGCACAAAGACAAAAAAATATGATAGGTCTATTCCCCCAGCTTGTCATCATTATGCCCTGCACAACTGAGTCCTGGCAGTACCTCCTGAGTCCTCAGTGCTTGGTGCACTCTGAGTAATCCAGATGTAATCCCTGCTTCAGCTCTGAGCAGAGCCAATTATTCAGAAAAAAGGTTAATTAGAAGTCTGTAGTATTTCCCCATTTGCTCCTATCATCTGTTTTCAGTTAGGTCAATGTGTTACTGCGGCCCACTCAGGCCGAAGGACCTGAGTTATTCATGTGTCAACGCTGCATCTCTTAAAGGGACAGTTCACTGGATACTGGGCAGATTTACATTTTACCACAATGCAGTAGACCTAAAGTCAGTCTAAATTTATGATGTAAGCTCACCCAGTAAGCAAGGACCAGACCAAATTAATATTGATTTAAGACTTTATTAACTTCTAGTAGACAATGCTTATTTTAAACTGGTTTAATTCACTCACATTTCTCACTCTACTAAATGCATTTATTAGGAGATCTTGCTGATCACGTACAAAGAAAAACATCTATTCACACAGTATTTTAATGCTCCATTTTTAATGATGTTTGGTCTTTCTCTCCCACATTCCACCAGAAGTCAGCTGCTTGGCCAACAGCTTTTCGCTGCTGGTAATTTGGAGTCTTTCTGTACTGTACTGATAAATATGGCTCTACATACAATTCAGAATTCTTCATTTAATATTCACCTGACCAAATTATTAGATTCACATCATCATTGAAATCAAGACCTACAGATGCCTATTTTTGGTCAACAGCCTATATGGGCCTATAGTAGGAACTTAAGCTAGCAGTTAGACGATTTAATTAATCCTGTTTTCTCTGGGTTTTATTTTAACTCACTGCTTGAATTAATTGGCCATTAATGTATTTTTACTTTGGGTTTCAAGATACCTCATGTTCTCCGATGCTCTTTAATATGACCACATTACTATGTGTAAGTAAAAGAGGAAATTAAAAGTGACAGTGTGGATGATGGGTCCACGGGCCCTCCAAAATTAATAGAAGCCTGAACAGCCTGTTTGCTTTACCCTGCCTGTCCTCTGCAGCTCTGTTGGTGGAAGCAGAAAGCTTCCAGGGCCATGTGCGCCTGAACATGTGAAAAGAGTGGATTAATGAAACTCCTAGGGCTGCGCTTATTCATGCAGAAAGAACAACAATGTGGACAGTGCAGCGGTGCATAGGCCCCCGCTCAAACCCCCACTAATAACGTACGTGTGAGTGTTTGTGTGTCGAGAGAGACGGAACATAAAAAAGGAGAAAGACAGAGGGAGAGGAAATTGTGGGTGGAGCGTAAAAAGTCCATTGTACTAAGACACATAACCTAAATAGCATAGATGCAATAACTGTAGTAAAATGCTTTGTTTATGAGAGGTGGAGGTGGAGGTGGAGAGAGAGAGAGCGGTGATGGCCAGCACTGATGTGACTGCAGTGGCTCTTTCTCCTCATACGTGGCCCTGCACTGTGGCCCCAATGTGTTCTCTGGGACTTGTATAGCTTGTAGAGATGGGACCCCCATCCATTTACTGCTCCAGTAAAGAGCCAGTCAGCACTAAATACATACGACCACAGTCCATAGAGACGCTACTCAAGTTGTCCCTCCTGTTCACGACTTGAACATGTTAACTCAGAAAACGTGGCTGCGACACATTTTCCACCCTGCCAGATCTATTTATTTGAAAAACTTGCTGATCTTTTCAACGTCATCGTGTATGAAGAACAACCTCTATTCAAAAAGTATTTCAAAGATACGTCTGGAGTGTCTGGTCCAGTCTGTCATCATAACCACATGTTGAGAAGCTACTCTGAAAGAATAGTTTTGCAAGCTACCAGTTACTTTGCACTGGAAGAAGTAAAACAAAGCTACCCTCAGGAGAAACATAGTTTGGTTAATTAAAGATACTTAGAAAAGGTAGTTCAAACTAGTTGGTAAAAAATTATCAAATCAACAATGTAATACAAAATTATAACAAAATATCATACAAACTTAACTAAGTCACCTGCCAGCACAAAATGCCACTCATTTGAACATATTGGCAAAAGCGGCCACATGTTCATTTAAATATTCTGTAGGTCACAAACAAACAAAAAAACAACCAAATAAAAAACACCAATATATATGGGAAGGAGAAAGGAATAGCAGCTTTGGTTTTTGGATCCAATATTCATCATTTGTACACCTGCTTTCCAGTGATTAGAGTAAGGGGGATATTGCACCAAACAGGATTACTCATTTAGCCAGGTATGTTCAAAATATATTTTCTGTAAACTTAAAACAAAAATGAACCTCTTATAGCCCAAAAGATGTTTGTAGTTTCAGTTTCACCAAAAAATGTCAAAAGAAACAATCAAAAAAGGTTAGTATAACTATTTGAGTCACTGTGCAAATATGAATTTAATAGAACTACCAGCTACAAAATTATGTTACACTACAAGTTTAATTGCATGTAGTGAAACTACTCCCCAACACCGATCACGACTCAGAAGCATACAGATTTTCACTCCAACCACAAATTAGAGTAGCTGATGAAACAGAAGACAAAGAGTCGATATAACATCCAGTGGCATCTCCTGCTAGTTCAGTGTCTTTCTGTACTGAACATTAAATATGGCTCTATGTGTAGTGGATGGTTACAACAGACATGTTGATTTAATGTTCCACAGCAGAATCAAATAAGCTCACTTCACTGAAAACAGCTACCCAGGGCAAAATGGCTTGCTACCATTACAAGACATTGTAATTAGATATTTATCTTTTTTTTCCTTTTTCTTTTAAAGAATATCTGGCTGGGGAACCGGCTGGCACACAGTCAAGCACAACTGTGCCAAAGCCGCATTACGCCCACATCACTTGATCTGCATGCCAGTATTTAGGTATTACCAGTAGACTTAAGGCATTGACTCTGATACGATTGTTGCTGCTGTTTCCAAGTGTTGCTCAACAGATACAAGACACAAATTCTTGGCAGAATTAAAACTGACCTCCCTCCACAGCCTTGACCCCATTACTGTAGTAAAGATATTTGCTACAGTAATGCCACACTTGTACTAAGAATCTGCCAATGTATTTTCACTATAATAAAAATATGTATATCATTTTTTTTAATTGAGTGTATGTACATTAGTAGATGATTTGATTTCGTGCCAATATTTGTGTTTTAAATTTCCCTTACCTGTTAGCCTACATTCAAGAGAAATCATTAGGAAGCTGGTGGCAAACAAGGCTGGCAGTGTTCACATACAAAACAAGAACATACACACAAGTAGTCCTCTTGGGACATAAACAACTATGCAGAGATTTACTGTTCACATATAGATAATCTTCTTAGGTTTTGGTTTAATATGTTAGGCTACTCCCTGCCACAGGGCAGGGGTAGAACTGAGAGGAAATCAACAAGGAAAAATAGACTTGTGTTAAATAGATATGCAAATGTGCTGTACTGTTTCCTTGCTCCTAACTGAAACTCATATGGCCGAAGCTGTGACCCTTTTATGTCTTATCCTTTGCTCTCCTGCAATGATCGATTCACTCACCAGTGTCTCATCAGCCACACCATCATGAGACGATCTCACCACTACTTTGCAATGTTTTACATTCTGTGCCAGAGAAAGTTCTTTAGTTCTCCTGTGAATCCCTGAACTAATGGAAACCAACAGTTAAAAATTACGAGGCCAGTGTACCAGTGTCAAGTCAGCCTGCCAGTGTTTTATCTGTGAGAATAGTATGTATGTATATCTTGTAGTATGTGTGTATAGGCCTGTGTGCCACATGTATATGTGTGAGCAGCAAAGTTTAAATTATGTCCTATAAGACCTCTTATACCCCAAGGATCTTTGTTCTCATGCTCACTGTAAAGCTGTCTAACTGGCACATGTGAATTTGCAAAGTAATGATGAAATGCATACATTCACAGCTCACAACAAAAGTGGTTTTATTGGGAGCTCAAGGTATTTCCTATAATCCGGGAGCCTAGTGTTTAAATAAATCAAGGATGGAGGCTGGAGTCACAGAAGGAGGGAAACACCAGCTTGGCTGTCTGCACTCTTGGCACTCACACAATTTGGTCTGGAAAAAACAAAAACCTCCACAGGGCAACAGGTGTGAAGTGTCATCTAGCTTATTCAGACATTATTTTCTTGCCATCAGGACTATCACCGTAACATCAGAGCAAAATGATTTTTCTAATGGACCTCCAGATGATGCTGCTGGATGTGATTTACTTCATCCTGCGCAATTCTTTGCGGGTCGTCCTGCGTCCACGCACCAAGCCTGTGGAGGGTGAGCTGGTGCTGATCACCGGGGCAGGGGGCGGCCTGGGTCGTCTCTTTGCGCAGGAATTCACCAAACACGGGGCCGAGGTGGTCCTATGGGACATCAACAGCAGTTCCAATGAGCAGACAGCCAAGCTGGTGCGCGAGATGGGGGGGAAGGCACACACCTACACGGTGGATGTGACCAACCCAGAGGATGTGTACCGCAACGCAGACATGGTACGAAAGGACCTGGGCCGGGACGTTACCATACTGGTGAACAACGCTGGTGTGGTAGCTGGGGAGCGTATGTTGGACTGTCCAGATGCACTGATGGAGAGGACCATGAAGGTCAACTGCCATGCCCTCTTCTGGGTGAGAACTCTGTGGTCAATATATGGGGTAGGCTTAGTGGAGGGGTGGCAATGGGCTTGGAAGAATTGACACCAATGTATTTTGACATGTATTTGCACAGGTAATCTTACTTAGACAGAAGCCTCTTCCATTAAACATTTTGCTGGTAATCATCTTGTACGTTGAGATGCTGATCTAGAATCACTGTTTTCTGATAACTGCAAATGGTCAAATAAATCATGTCCATGTTCTCAGATTTCACACTCTTCTAAATGACAGGCAATCACGTGTTATAACCAATACACTATGGTTTATTTTTTAATTGTGTGTTGAAATATTTGACCCTGTGTGCCACAAATACATTAAGCTGCCCTAGTTTGCAGGTGTCAAATTGTTATATCCTGACACAGAAAACAATGCAGCACTGGTTGAAACTTGGAATGTCGAAATTAAGCCTTTGCATTGCAAAATGTTTAAGAACCATAACGCCTACTATACAGAGCAGGTTATTGTTTATGGTGTGACGCATGACACATGCAAAATGTATGGCGTTTAATAGCTTTATCCCCTTAACAGAGCAACACCCTCCCTGTGAGCTATGGGATTCCCTCACCAATCCTCTTAATAGAAAACTACATGGCTGTTTACTGTCTGCATAAGCCTGTTTAACATAAGCTTCCCTCACATTGAGCAACTTTTAAGAGTCATGAGTCACGTGAACATTGTCCAATTTACTGCCTCATAACCTATTGTAATATCATAGTGTGTGTGTGTGTGTCAGACGGTGAAGGCCTTCCTCCCCCAGATGAAGGCCCAGAATCACGGACACATAGTGACCATCGCCAGCGTCCTGGGTCTCTTCAGCACAGCTTGTGTGGAGGTGAACCAGGGGAGGGAGACACCAGGAAGTTCACAGTATTACAGCTGTCACTGGAACATTAAGATATGACAGCTTTATTATTATGGTCTTTCATAAACTATTCTCCTAAATATCTGCAAAATATTCTAGTTATTATTATGAAGTCATCAAGTTATTACAATTATTCCTACATTTAAACTTATCACACAAATAACAATCTGAATAGTACTTGTAATCACAGCTGATTTGTAAATATTTAATACTGGTAAATGGACTGCATTTATATAGCGCTTTTCTACTTTACAACATACGCCTCACATTCACCCATTCACACACAATTTGATACAGTGACGGCAGAGGCTACCTCGCAAGGCACCAACCACTTCATCAGGAGCAGTCAGGGGCTTCAGTGTCTTGCTCAAGGACACTTCAACACGCTCTCTGGAGCAGCCAGGGATTGAACCAGGAACTTTCTGATTACTAGACAATATTTGTGAATAAGTGAAACGCATGCTCTGATGTGTGGTTGTTATCTGAAACAGGATTACTGTGCCAGTAAGTTTGCTGCAGTGGGCTTCCATGAGTCTATGGCCCATGAGCTGCTGGCTGAGGAAGTGGATGGAGTCAAGACTACGCTGGTGTGCCCCTATATTGTGGACACAGGCATGTTTGAAGGCTGCAAGATACGGTGAGTCAACAGAATTTGAATGTGAGTCTCACTTTCAGAGAACAAAGACAAACTTCTCAAAACAAAACAAAAAAAATGAGCCCATTCTATCAGTTCAATTTCTTGTGTGTGTTTTGCATGGACTGACTGACACTGAACCATGGGTGTATTAAGATATCTGGTATTACAAATGTTTTGTAATTCATTTTAACCCAACCTCCTCATACATTAATGGTGAAAAGTAGGGTGCCTGGTCTTTGGTGGCATGATGTCACTACCCACAGAGAACAACAGGTGGTGCCGTCTTCCACCAAAGACCAGTCACCCTATTTTTGACCATTAGAGGTCAGGCTTCTGAGTTTTAAGCTTGGGGTTTAGTTACTCTTTAACAGCGACAGTAAGATGATTCAGGATCAGCTTGCTAACTGGCAATATGATTGCAATTCTTGCTTGATCTGATTGTCTAAACAGAAAGTCAATTAAGATGTATTGGCAATGAAATGATAAGTCTCCAACTAAAAACAGCACAGAAATTTACAATTTCTACAGCATGGACGTTGAAATGGATGAGATGTAAGTTTGGAGGCACAATCAGCTTTTACATCACTTTAAAGGCCTAAGTTTGACTCAGAGGAACATGCTCAACCCTTTTTTTCTCCACTTTTTTGTAATGTTTTTATCAGTGATATTCAACATCTCAAATTTTGACCTCTTGTGGGAAAGTGCGTCCTGCAGATGAGTCCTGTCTCTGAACGTCTGGGCCCGACAGATAATACCGTTTTCAACTGCCAATATCTTTGTCCTTTGGTTTTACTGATAGGGAGGAGGTGGAACTGCTCCTACCACCACTGGACCCCCAGTACTGTGTAGAGCAGGCCATGAACGCTATCCTGATAGACCAACCACTGGTGTGCATCCCACGGCTCACCTACCTGCCTGTCATAAGCAGAGCGTGAGTACCACACAGACCTTAACATCTATTTTAAGCCTGCCTGTTTGCAAAGCATTTAGCCTTTTTTTCCTGAGTGTATTTGTGTGGCACTGCAACCCCCACCACAGCTGTTCAGTGAGTGGATGCTTATACCTGATCTCTTTCTGCAGACTGTTGCCATGGGAATCCAACGTGGTGACTTATCGGTTCATGGGATCTGACAAGTGCATGTACCCCTTCATTGATACCATGAAGAATCGTGTGTCCAATGGCCCCGCACTGACAGCATAGTCATACTCAAGTGCAGCTAACTCAGTGTGATACCCACAGGGTGTCTGATGCATCAAATAATGGGAAAAAAAACAAAAACAAAACTACAGCAACCAGAGATGGACCTCTGCTCGTGTGGGACAGCAGCAGGCTCAACTGCTAAACTACAGCCAGGATTCAGTCATGTTCATAAGTCAAAGAAACACAGAGGTCAGAGGGGAGGGACTTAACATTTGGATATTGGCCGCTCAGCGCGGTGTGGTGGATGGCTGCTCAGCCAAGTAGCCATCGGCACCCGATAAGTATTTCAGTCTTGGACGGGCAATGTCTAAATCAAGTCCCTTTGCACTGCACCCACCATAAAAATAGAACACATCTTTGCCATTACTAAATCCACTGATTGAATCCTGGCCAAATGGGGAACAGCGGCTTTAATATAGATTTCTAGTTAATGATGTGCCATGATGTTTGTTACATCCTTTTACTGTATTATATTTACATAAAATAAAAATGTTGTGAAAGTGCCTATTTGTGTGATTTGTCAAACCAAGCTCCTATTTACAATATAAGGCCACATTCATGCTGTGAAAAATCTGCAGCTCAGTGATTTCAATTTATTCATAAACTTACCAGGACTGACTGGTGTGACAGAGCCACATTATTCTCAGTGATAGCCCAGGTGACAGCTGTGAAAGTCAACAAGTTATTTAAGCACAAAAGCCGTCCTAATTATCGAGTCTGTGTGAGCTCCATCAAGCCAGTGAGAAGATTACCAGAATAAGGTGGTTTTGTGTTCAAATGTTGACACTCCTAGAGCAAAAGAATATTTAGCTGAACAGAATACAGGCCTCAATACAGCCTCCCAGAGGAAAATTCAACCCCTTTTCAAGCACTTTCAAGGTACCTAAACCAAAATTTACAGGCTCTCAAAGCCTTTATCCTCTAATCTAAATTCTTACTTTAAATGCAATTGTGAAAAATAAAGGTTACAAAATTCTTTTATACCTCACAGCAATCATTGTATATCGTCACTTTGTTTATTTTTTTACCAGCTGTTCATATTAACTTTCACTGTTGTTTTGATCATCATTATTTAATCCCTGCTAATTTCTAGAGTATGCTTCAAATATTAAAAGATATTTACATGAGTGATTGTGCAGATGAAACACCAGATTATGTTAAAAATCAAGCATTTTTCAAGGAATCTATATGAATTCAAGCATATTCCTAATCTTGAAAATGTAAGGGTTAAAATTAAGCATTTTCAAAACTTTCAAGACTTTGCACAAACCCTGAGAATAACAAAAATCTTAAGAAAATACTCTCTAAAAACACTGCAACAAACATGGAAAAAATATCTAGCTGTTCAGTGTGTTTAACAAAATGTGTTTTTCACAGCATAAACTAAAAGCCACACAAGTCTCTGCAAGATGCCATGTAAACATGGATGCCAAAAGCATACAATGGAATTATTCAACATCAGATTTATTCCAAACACCTTGTATACCATCATCCTTCAGACCATTTTAGCCTGCAATTTTTAACTCATTTTGGAGTCATGTTATATAATGCTATAGACTTTAGCAGGATCAGAGACCTGCAAAATTTCCCGGTAAATGCTCATTTTAGCTGTTTGAAATTTCTTTGAATATTTTTGGTAGCTTTATATATACAACATTAAATATTCGTGGATATTATGAGATGCCATGAAAAAGACAGTTTGCAGAAAACACCAATTAGGTTTTAATTTACTACAGATTACACCATATGCATATGTGCTTTCTTTATTTTCACTGCCATACTTAGTGTTTCTCAAAAATATCTATAAGGGGCAATAAGGTGCTTAAAGGGGGTTTTAATTTTTACTCATAGCTGGGCCGATGCTGGCGCCTGTGTGAGAGCTCAGTCAACTGCATATAAATGTCCAAATAGTAGAGAAATCCAAAGATACAACTGTTTGTTAAAGACTGAGGGGACTATTCATTAAAAAAATAACACTAAAAATCATTTCACATTATCGACTGACACCTGGGGGTGTAAAATCACTCAACCCCAACCAGTTGCAGCTTTTTATTCCAACCAAAGCACACTGAGTGATTTCACTGATGAGCACACCTTGAATCAGAAAGGAGCAACTTATCAGTGAAATCGACTGGTGCAGTCTTTGATTGGAATGGAAACCTGCAGACTGTCAGCCCTCCACATGTTTCAGGCACATGGTTTGCCTGTGCCTCACTGAGAGGGAACAGTTGTCCTGAATGCACCCTTGATGCAATCGTTTTTTTTTTGTTTTTTGTTTTTTTTAAGATAAGCTGCTCAATAAATTTCTGGCATCTGTCGTCTGATCTTTTCTCTCCATTACAATAAAAAACCACAGCAACTAATTTGGAATGATTTAGGTTAAGCCCAAAGATGGACAACCATGTACCATGGATGACTAAGAGTATGCAGGTTTTTATTCCAACTAATCACTCCATCGGGTGATTTCACTGTTTGTCTTCTGTGTTTGAAGTTGTGCTACTCAGTGAAGTAAGCTGCTGTGGCGCTTGGTTGGAAGGAAAACCTGCACACTCTTGGCCCTCCATCACACATGATTGGACACATCTGGATCAAGTGGTACTATTTGTCCTGCAGTGTGCTTCTGCAAATTGCTTCAAGACATGCAAATGAGCAAAAGGGGCTAATGGTGCGGCAACAAAGCAAAAGGTAAAACTGTCCTGGTCATTCACATTCATGAATAACAAATCACTCTACCATGATGGTCTCACTCCACAACACCGTTAACAACCCTATTGGCAGGTTTTATAAATCAGGCCATGTTCACACAGCTGCCACCGTCTTTTTTTATGTAATCCTATGGGAATTAGCTGCTCTAAAAAAGATGCCCAAGAAGTTCTACTGCCAGGATTTTATTTAGTTGGACCAAGTTCAGATTTTCAGAAAAACGGCCAATGACGTCACCCACTTGTTTATGAGCCAATCAATCACAAGAAGATGAGATACAGAACTCAGCTATGACTATAATGTCACTGGCCTTTCCCCCCTTAATCAGTGCAAAAAGTGCACTTGGCAAAAAGACAGTGGCAGCTAAGAAAAAAAACCTTTTGAGACAACCTAAGCCACATTACTTTGTCATTAATTCAGTCATTAATAATAAGTTCATCAACTGATTAAGAAAAAGACAAGACAAGAGATGTCTTTGTTTTGTGCATAGAAGCACAAAAGTTTAGTTTTCCCATGGGAGGCAGAGAGAGTCGGGGAGGTTGACATAAGGATGGGAGAGAGGGCGTCAAGGAAAGTGATGCAACAGGTAAACAAGGTAAGGGGGAACATCGTGCTTAGACCATACGCAACAAGAGACTGAACACTGCCCTGCCACACATAGTAGGGACAACATCACATTACATCACACGCTACATTTAGTCACAAAACCTTCCCAGCCCTACATGGTAATGTAGATAACACTTCACTTGTGGTTGTTGATATAAAGCACTCTAGGAAAATCAACAGTGGTTCGCGAGCTGCACCCTAGACTTCGATGGGGGTGAAACCTTCAGGACATCTACTTTAACAACCCACCTCAACAGGGGTTAAAACATAAAACACATAAAAACAAAAAAGCAAGTCTAGGCCAAGTTCTAGGCAAAACAAAACTTTTCACAGTCTGTTCATTCTATTTCAGTAAAGAATCCCCCTGTTTGACTAGGATGCAGCTACTTTTACTACAGAGCAACTAAAGAATAAATAATGCACACAATTAAACAACATCAAGGAAAATAAATCTTTTTTTTCTATCAATCTTGTTTAACTGTTAACATTTCTTGAAACAACGAACAGTGATGGTTTAGAGCCTACAGTGCCCAGAGCGTCCTGTAGCCGTCTAAAACAGCCTATGAACACAGTGTCTGAGTTTTCTCTAGTGCTTTTTCAGACAACCAAACCTGTGCATCTAAACAGTGCCATCCAGAGTCTGTGGCAAGGTGCTTGAGTTAGCCGGTTTGAGGAGTGAGTCCCCTTCTATGTCCTGCTTGCCACACCTATGGAAAATGAGTTCCAATTAGTGTCACAGCCTGCAGTTAACCCCCCTCCAAACAATCCTGTCATAATGTTATATAATGAGAAAAAAATAAAGAAAATAATTAGAAAGTGCTTGTCTCAGCTTACCCAGAGATTGGTCCATTCCCCGTCCTTTCATTGGGCTGCTGGTCCAACTCTGAGAGTAACTTCAGTATATTCAGCGCAGCCTATGGAGTTGAGCAAGAGGACTTTTACTACGAGTAACCGGGTTACGTCAGGAAATCAGGTAACACGTTTCCACCATGTGTTAAATTATTCTTATTGTTCAAGAACCCAGGGTACATGCACTCAGTAATCGGGTTTCTCCCCCACCCCAAACATTCCCCAGACTGTTCCCGCTGCTGCCAGCGGGCTGCATCTACTCGCAGCTGGCGGAGAGCATTGCACAGCCTGTCTCATGCGGGGATTTCCCCGAGCTTCACCCTCTGCTCTGAGGGGTTTAAACAGGTGGCTACAGATGTGTTTTTCATTTCCTTATAGTTTTTTATATTTTCGGAGGTAATGTTGACACGTTATTAAGCATTCCTCAACGAACATGTAGAACAGAAAGATTTTGCTCTCCAATGCATTGTACAATGTGTTTATTGTGTTTATCATGGCAGTTTCCTCATCCACTCTCTTTTTCTGCACATATGCACATGTAAAAAGCCGGTCAGAAATCCAGGTAAGGGTTTACACTGCCCAATAATTGGGTTTCTCCGGGAGAAATCTAGGTACCTTAACCAAATTCCTCTTAATAACTTAACCCAATTGCGGAAACTGGCTCTTTCGTTTATATGACATTTGAGAAAACAGATAACTGCCCGTATGTGGCAAATAACCTGATTACTGAAGTGCGTGTAAATGCAGTGAGTGATATTCAAAATCACATGGGCCATTTGCTGCCTACTACAAATTCCAGAGCAGCACTTGACAAGTATGAGGCATATTTTTGGCAGTATGTATTTCCTGTATCAAAAAGGTGAGAGGGGTCTAAAGGGAACTTTCCTTTAATATTCTAATCCACTATTTTGAGCACTGATAACAAAGTACTTGAACAGGGTCTCCAAAAAGTAAAGGTAAATAAAGATCATTAACCCAAAAATGTTTTAAAGAAAATTGTTTTCTTCCCAACAAGTTAGAAAGACAGTATGACAGCATGTAAATTATTCAGTCACTGACTTTTGATATCTGGATGGCGTCAGAGAGCATAATAGTAAGCTCTTCTTCACCTTTATGGCTATAGCTAAAAATAACACTCCTCTACTGTTTTGCCAGCCAGGAGAAGAAATAATATCAAACACCACAAGCCTGACTGGGAAAACAAAACAAAACAAATCTGATTTTGTCTGTGCCATTTAAAAAAAAATCACATTCTAGCGACAGGATAATACGGCAGAGGAACATACCTGAACAATCATAAAGAGGACTGATGATAATACAGTTGTAGTATTTCTGGCCTCAGGACTTACCATATCATGACAGGACTCTACATCCTTCCCGATCCCATGACTGATGAGGGGCGGCTGGGAGGAGCAGTTAATCAGTGACACAAATTCATTTTTATTGTTTTTTGGGAAATCTTTGTATTCCACCTGCAAGGAAATAGCACACACGTGAATTTTAACACACCATGTGTCAGTCTAAATCAAATGCATGTAAGACACTGCACCGCTTGAGTTTACAAATGCATAAATGGATAACATGTGATTGGCTACCTGTAGGCCCTGCACAGAAGCCAGATAGCTGAGCTGCTCAGAGGGCCTGGTGAGGGGTCCGTGCGGTAGCTGACTCAGGTTGTTTTTGTTCTTTAGGATGGTCTCAGCGGTCAGGGAAGTCCCCGCGTACAGCAGCTCATTGGCAATCATGGCAGTGATTGTGGCCTTGCCTGGGTTGGGAATAACTCGACTGTAGTCCGTGGCCTGGGGTCCCTGGCAGACCCCGACTGCTTGGGCCACCTCAGGCACCATGGGCAGGATACCTGCAGGCAGCTGCTGGTGGCTGAGGTAAGGCAGACGGAAGTCCTCCTCCTTGGGGCCTGACAGAGAAAATAAAACATGAGCACACAATTTTATCACTGCATCTGCTTCATCATTAGAAATTAATTTGTTAGTAAATTTAGGATGATTGCTACGAAATATTTATGAGTCTAATAGAGGTCAACTCCTCTAGCACTCACCCAATGCCACCTCCTCTACAGTGCCAGGTTCAAAAAAGGTCACTTTGCGCCCATCTCCAGGTTTTTTCACTGGGGCCTAAATATTACAAAAACAATACACATGCATGCAAAGACTCAATTAGAGATATCCCAACACTGACTTGTCTGCCATGGTAACAAGACTCCAGAGGTCCAACAATACCTTCTCATCAGTTTTGAGTGCCGGTTTGGGGGGTTGAGGCTGAGGCACTTTATATCCCAAGAGCTCCAGCATTTTCTCTGCTGCGTTCCTCTTGGCCACCTTCTTGCTAGGCCCCATACCCTCTGCACACTGGCCACACACAGTCACCTGTCCCACACAACACGCAGAACACACAAGTCCACGAAAAGGGCAAGGTGAGAAATTAAGAATTACAAAGTTAGAGATGCTGCCAGAGGTAAGTTAGCAGCATGCATGAGCTGTTGCTGTTGACGGACCTGCATAACAAACTCCCTACGACGCGGCAGACCCCTCTCTGTCACCATACTATACTCTGGTTCTTTCTCCTTCTTGGCCTGCTGGATCTGAGCCAGGCGGCTGATGGGGTTCATACCTTGACCATATTCTGGGCTGGTCTGTAGCTGGTGGAACGAAAGATTAATCATTAGACAGAGAAAAATCTTCAAATCTTCATATCTGTGATATATATCTATATTGTCATATTCTTGTTATTCTAGCACAGCGGTTCCATTACCTTGATGATGGATTTGGTTTTCTTTTTGATGCGTGGCAGCATCTTTTCCACAGTAGGTATATGGGGTAGCCTCTTCAGCTCCTCTAGCACCGCTGCTGCAGCCAGCTTCTTGGCAATCTTTTTACTCTTCCCCTCACCCTCTCCAGTGAACTCCCCTACTGTCACCCGCACTACGAAACTCTTCATGTGGGGGGGACCTGCCTCCTTCAAAACCTGGAAGGCACCAAGGTGAAAAAAAGACAAATTGGGCTATAGAGAAGTGTTGACATTCCAAAATTATAAACTGGCATAAGTCATAATTGAGCTGTGGTATTCTTATAAATATTCTCAAAAAGAAATCTATGGATGCATTCTAACCTCAAAATTAACAGGTAAGTTCCGTTTGAGTGCAATTTCAAACACTTGACTGATTTCTGATTTGTTGAGGTTCTCCTCCTCAGGCTCTCCATTCATCTGTCAAGAGCAGAACACACAGAGAAAAGCAATACGCTTTTATGTGATTCTTCACCAGCTTCACCACTTTTCTTTCCACAGCAGCAGAATATGATTGTTTGTGATGCATAATAAATCAGGCATACAGAATAATAGCTCTATTCCATGCTGAGTATGCACTCCTTTTCTCACCACTGGCAGCTGCTGCAATATTGGCTCTTTCTGCAGCACTTTCAGGGCCTTCGCAGCAGCGTCATGCTTGGCTAGCTGCCGCGTGCGTCCCTTCCCGTGGAACTGCTGGCCTCCTATGGACAGCTCCATGTGGTACAACATTGGTCCCACCGGAGGAAATGGATAGTAGTACCTGGACAGAGTGGACAAAGATGTCAAACGCAATCATTTTTCCATCTCAAAGGTAAACATCATCTCAAATTACTCAACATTAAGACCCTGATAGTAACAAAAAGCTTTGTAGTCACATATTCAAGTAAAGAGAACTCACTGTTGCATAGAGCGTTGGTAAGGCCCAGGACCCCGGATGTTGTAGTTGAAGTTTGGTGATCTCACCCCCGGGTATGGGTCGATGGGCTTATACATGGGCTTCTTACCAAGCTTCATGCATAGTGCATTCAGCTCCATGGTGTGTGTCATGCAATCTGCTATGGAGGTCCACACAAAGAAAATCCAAGATAAAAATGCATGCCAGCAAACCCTCTTTTCTGTCAAGCGCTGACAGCAAGCACATGAAGCAGAGACTGAAGCTGGTGGCATAGCAGAGACAAAACTGACATTTTGCGAAGGTAAAATGGCCGGTTTGTAAACAAAACAAAGTGCTGCGCTGGATTTGATCACCACAGAGATCACAGACTCAGTCAGCCCAAACAGTAGAAATTTTCCCACAGCTTTATCCACTGCCCTCTAGCGCAAATGGTTAACAGTGTCATGACAGACTGCGATTTCTACATGTCATTTCGGTTATGTGTTTCCATGTTTTTTCCATTAGCTTACATCAAATTCCTCTTTCCTCTACTAATTCCCAAGAATTAGTTTGCTGCTTGTCTTGCTGAAACTATGAAAAGATACGTGCTCTTCTATGATCACGCAAGCAGCATCAGACAATTTGATGCGGATGTTTTCTTTATTTCTGGTTTCTTCATCTCCTCCTACCATCACTAACCCCATCTGGCATGAAGTGTCATTTAAACGACACACTTAACGTTGCAGCTAGCATACAGAAATTTACCTGCACTGCTGTGTTCAACAGCTGTTCGGTTTCACCTAAGTTCAATTTTGTTTCTGCTATGCTGGCGCCTTGAAAAGGGGCCCGCTGGAAGAGCCCACCTGGGGTCTTGCCTGTGTTGCGAGGTGTCCTCACGGTAGGTTTGGGCAGCGTAGTCTCGGCCAGGGCAGATGCAGCAGCGGAATGCTGGGCTTTCTTGATGCTGGTCCCCTCCGCCTCCCAATGTTGATCTCCCAGCGTAAGTCTTACTGAAAAAATCTGACAGAGGCACAAAACAGAGGGACAATGATTTTCTATTACTGCTATCAACTCAAGAAATCAAGAGGACAACAACAGCATCGGCAGTGTGAGAGACAGTCTCAAAATACCTTAGAGTGAGCGGGTCCTTGCTCACACAGCAGCTTATACTCAGGTTGGATCTTATTGAAACGGGCTAACTCATTCACCAAACACATGGGTGTCTTCTCTTTAGGGTTTGCCATGTTAGATACTGTAACAAAGCAAAAAAAATACTCAGCATACTCAATATTAAACAAACATGTTAATGAACACAAATACTACAGATTGCTGCCAGCCCCAAAGTCTGATAGAAAACACGACACCTGAAAAGAGGAGGCATAAAATCCTAGACATTTCAAAAGTAAGACATAAAAAAGGATGTATGCCTCCTGTAACAAGCAAACAAAACAATGTACAAAGAGAATGGACTTTATTTTCACTCAGTACTATATTAAATAACATCTAGGAAGCCTTGACATACAGACAGAAGGTATAAATCTGACAAATACATACTGTGTGGTCTTTGCAAGCTAACAAGCCAAATATACACTAAACGAACAAAGCAAAACCATGAGTATAATATATTTACAGCCACAAATGTCAGTGATTAACAGTCAAAAAGTACATTCTTTGTAATATCCTGAAGGACGTTAGGGGAAAACAAGATTCTCCAACAAACCTGTGGGGGGACTGAAGGGAGTGGCTGAGCCCGCGGGGAGAGAGGAACTCCTGATGGGCTGACTAGCGCTCTCTGAGGGAAGAGTGCCTGAGGCACAGGGGATGCTGTAGCCAGGCTGTGGCTGCCCCAGCTGCAGTGGGGCGGACGCGGCGGGCATGGGGTTACCCGGACACTGAAACTGGAGCTGGGACATCCTCGCTGGTTTGTCTTGGTCAATAGTGGGCTGAGGTCAAGGTAACAACTCTGCAGTGTAGTAATGGTGAATGCCGAAGGTAGGGAACTGTTGATTGAGGAGATCTGATGGTAAAACTCTGCCTAGAAAGTGTGGATATAGATGAGAGAAACTGATTTGTGTCCATTTCTACAGCAGGTAACTGAGGGGGCAGGTAACCTGCCCCCTCAGTTATATTTCCCTTGCTACTTGCACATTTAAAAGCATTTTGAGTGTTATACTGAAAAATAAGAGCATCTGAATATAATGCTTGGAGGCAGAAAGGTGACCTGAACATTCGGGGTGATATTTAATGTATAGTGATGAGAAGACATGACTATTATCACAGTAAGATAGATCTAAGCTGAACTGTATTGTTTACTGTCTACTTAAAAACACACTGAACACTGGTGAGAGTGACCAACAAAGAATGATGTGTTGTTCTGCTGTAAAAAATAAAGGGAGCGCATTACATGTACTGCGTGGCATTCTGCTCTCTTTTATTTTCTCTGCAAATCTTTTTCGGGTGCTATTATAACTGTTCACAACTAGAGTATCTGACAACCCCAGCCTTTTGTGGCAAAATGCACAATGACATTGATGTGATTCAGGCAACATTCACGTTTTGTTTTGTGTATCTATGTTTTGTGGTATCAGCATTCAGTTTAACTGCTCTAATTTTCATTTGAGTAATATTACACACTTATCCTCAGGCTGATGTAGGTGTACAATCATTGAAGGAACGGTACTTCAGTGACTTATTTCTGTAAAATACTTCACTTCTTGGAATACTGTGAGAATGAATCATTAGGTCATCAGTTTCATTGTTATACTGATGGATTGATGTAACTAAAACGAATCAAACTCATTTGATAACATTACAGGAAAATATGGACTGGAGCTACTTAGATTTAATATCGGGAACTGTGCTACATAAGATGGTATATTTCACTTGAGCATGAACACAGAAGAAGCAGTTAACGGCGCCTCCCATACCAGGGCACCTGACATGTCAACAATACCCTGCGCTTCAGTGAATTTTCCCATGTTGTCATTGGGGAGCTGATGTTTGGGGTGTCCTATAGAGAAGCCCTTTGGTGTTTTAACTGTGATCATGGACTAGACAAATCAACTTTAACCTGTGTCTGAAGCTGGTTAAGTTAACCAGCTAATGTACGTTAGCTATGCCATTTCACTTGAGCACTAGTTAGAACAAGCTAACGTAGCAAGCCAACATAAACACAGGACTTCAATTGATTACGACACCGACTTGAGCAAACGTCTGTCATGCTACTAATCACTGTAGTTGTTTAATAATTTGATCATGCGTGTTAGGTCGTTCATATCTTTTGTTTTTTATTGTCTGTAAATCAATGGTTTTGCCAAGTCAGGCCGCCGGGTGGTTAAGCTTTCTTGCAGCCTCGGGATACTGAGCAGGTTTGGACATTATGTGACAGTCTCTGCAAATTCAAACATGCATTTTGTTGTCTGCAGTAATCGTGACTCCACAAAGCGGTGATGTAAAACATAGAGCCTGCACTATCTGACGTTAAATATACACTGAAATCTCATTGTAAACACGAAATGTCTCGTTCCTTGTGTCAGTAAATCTGAGAATAGCCGGTTAGCTTGCTAGCTAACCCCAGAGACTCGACAAGCGCCTGCACAAAATAAAATCTCACCTCGTTGTTCCTTGAGCTCAGTTCTTAGTTACTCCATAGATTACGTTGTTGAAGAATTGATTGCTATGGTTATTACCCAGCTTCAAGGGATTTTCTACGTGAATTTTATATCAAAATGCTGGCGGTGAGGAGGTGGACAGTAGGTAGACAGGGCAAACACTAAAGAGAATGGCCCACTCTTGATTCTCTCTTCAGGAAGTGACATGGGACCAAAAGGAAGTACTTCCAGCATGATGTAGCCTCCTTAATATGTTCACATGCAAGCTTTACTCACATTCTAGAGGCAGTCGCAGTGGCTGAAGGACACACACTAAATA
>OMKZ01006304.1:47767-71047 GCA_900302535.1 Neoniphon sammara | reverse complement strand
TATACTTATAAATAAATAAATAAATAAAATACATAAAAATAAATAAAATAAAGAAAGAAGCATAACAATTAAGGTATTCAGAAATTTTATTTTGGCAGTATCCACAGATTCCAAACACTTTTTGTACCGAAATTAATCCATGTGGTTCTTTAAAAAAATGAAAAAGCACACACAAAACTAGATCAAGCTTATAATGCTAATAAATATAAAATCGATCATTGATTCATTATAAAATATTGCTTCTATGGCCTATTATCCTTCCTAAAGTCCATTTCATGATTAAGAACAGTGAGTGAGCTGTTAAACGTGGCGGAGTGATCTACAGGTTGTAGGCTTGCCGGATGTTCAGAGAGTCCCGCAGCATCAGGTCACGCAGGCGCCACAGAGCGTCTGCCATGGTGGTGTGGGCTCCTTTGCTCTGCAGCCAATGGGATGGCAAACGGCTCTCCTGCTCTTTGGTCAGGTGGCCATCTCGCCTTTGCGCTGTTGAGTAGAGGTTGAAAATTAAACATTCTTGAAAAACAGTCAAATACACACACACACACACACACACACACACACACACATTTTTTTCCTTTTCCTTTATCTTACAGCATTAAGGAATCATAATACTTGCTTGAAAATCAGTTTTCTCATTAACATGCAAATGTATACCACAAGGTTTAACTATTCAACGTGAAGGGCCACACGGCATAAGAAGTTATTGCTACTGATTTACTGTGTGTAGACCCACTCTTGCATAATTGCCTGCATACCATGTACTATGGTGTCAAGACATTAAAATAAGAGAAACATCACCTTTGAGTGTTTGATCCCACTTGCTGACAGTGGAAGACTCTGAATTCAAGCCCTCAATGTACTTCAGGTAGGCTTCGGAGTGGAGCACCCTCTGGGTCTTGGGTGGTGGGGCCACAAACATGGGAGTGGTAGGCTGAAGATGTGAGGGCTGGCCCTGTCCTGGGTACGGCGGAGGGGCATGCTGCCCTGGGCTGAACATTCCAGGCTAACAGAAAACAATGTCAGCATCAGGAATTATTATGAAATGACGAGCACATGATCTTCTTGTCTCTAAATAGTTACATGCTTGTAAGTCAAGCTAAAGCACAACATCATAACTGAAAAATGGTTTCCCCTGTGCCAATACTGCAGTCACATTACTGACTTTTCCATTCCAACTTGGTAATCTTTGTAAACTCTGAAGTATATATACCAGAGTGATGTGAGTGATGACAAGTTATGCAATATGAAAAATTACATATTCATATCTGATATTTCATATGCAAAGTTTTCAAGAATCTGCATGAATATACCTAAAACGCTTATGGCCAAGCACTTTCTTGATTTGGGCTTACCTGCTGCATGTAGTGGTTTCCAGGTGTAGGACTTCCTGCCATGCCATTCATACCAGAGGCCATCATACCTGTTAAATTATGAACAAATATACTGTTTGTTTAGTATGTGTGGTAAATGTGAATTGGTCTGTTTTATAACTAACATGGTACCATGGCAATTATTAAGTGTTTGTTTTAAATAAATCTATGAGGTTAGTTGTTGAATATCTGTATTTTGACATGCATTACATGTTTGACAAAGAGATACTGTATGTATTTCTAGGTGTGAGATAAAGATGTGAGTAAACTTTCAGAAAGGTTGGTGGATGCCAGAGAGTTTTGACTGTTTGGTGAGGAGATCAGGCTTTGTAGCCTGACCAGACAGGAGCTCCACAGCCTGTGGACCAGGTAAACCCCTCCAGCAGGAGAGACACGACTGGATGTAACTGAGCAGGTGTGGCTAGGACAGTGGCCCTTACCCTGATGAGGCATGCCAGGGTACCCAGGCATACCTTGCTGAAGATGGTGAGCAGGCAGCTGTGGCCCCCCCATGGGGTGAGGTGGCATTGGGGCCACACTCAACAAGCCATCATGGGGGCCCTGCAAGGGCATGTAAGGTGGGCCATAAGCTCCCATCATGCCTTGGAGAAGGGGGTGAGGAGAGGACAACAACAAATCCATGCATAAGTGACATGCAACTGACTATAAGATTACATGCACTACTACTGCAAACAATGATACAAATGTGGCTAAGAACGTTAGTAGGCAAAATAAGTATGAAAGTGAAATGAAACCAAAACAAAAAGTTAAACAGTCATGCTTAAAAATCAGGCATGCAGTCAATGTCATGCAACTTTAGATATGAAGCAAGTGATGTTTAAAAATACTTAGGCAAACAATATGAAAGAGCAGGGAAAACAAACAAAACACTGCTTTAAAAATGTACTTATGAGGTTTTAAATGGCCAGAAAATTGGGGGTTATGTTTTTTTCTTTTTAACAGTCCAGCCTCATTTCCCAGCTGCAATGTGTCAAACACTCGTGCTGTCTCTGAGAGGGGTTACCTGACACAGGCGTCATGTTCTGGTTTATCATTCCCATAGTGCTAGGCGAAGGCACCACGCCCATCAGCGCCCCTACTGGGGTACCTGCTCTAGGGGAAGCCTGTTGCTGGACTGCCCTCTCACGCTCCTGCTGTTCCACTATTTTGGCCGCCCGTTCTGCAACACACACACACACACACACACACAGAAATAATGTCTTTACTTTAAATTCACGCTAAAGCACTTCCACATTGAGGTTGGCAGCTTCTTCTCACCTTCATACTCTGCTTTCTTGGAAGCTTCCAGGTTCCTCCACTCGGTGCCCACCAGTCGGCTCAGCTCCCCGAAGGAGTAGTCTGGGTGTCGAGCCTTGATGACCGCCCGCATTTCACTGCTGAACAAGATGTAGCCGCTCATGTTGATCTTTCTCTTGGCCCCTTCCTTCTTGGACAAGCCCTTCATCTTAGGAGTGGACTGCATGGAAAAAAACACGACATTCATCAATTTTGTTTACTTAATGATTGCTATTTGATCATATCTCAAGGAGATATCTAACAGGAGTGTGTGTGTGAGTGTGTGTGTGTGTGTGTGTGCGCGCGCCCATGTGTGTGTATAAAGTAACCATGAGAGCATTAAAACCAGGTGTTGAAGCCTTTGATGGATACAGGACTTGGAGGTTTTGGGACAGTCTACAGTGGGTTAAAGTCTTTTGAGGTGTGTGAGTTCATGGATAAGTGTAAGACCTGGGAGGGGGTATATGGCGTGACGTCCAAATCGCTTGCCATAGGGGTTTGCATTTGTGGCATTGAGGGGGTCTCGGGAGCCTCCTCCTCCTCCTCCAAGTCCTCCATATCCTCATCTGCATCCTCCATATCTGCCAATTTAACCTCCAGCTCTTCTATCTTCTTATCGAGCAAGGGGGATGCTTCCTTCTGCGGCACAATCAATTTCCTAAATATGTACCAATAGGAGAGAAAGCAGATACAGAGAAGTAAATAATTAGATGCAAGCCTTGAAATTTAGACTAGGCAACCACCTTGATCAACTCTACTTGTGACTTACCTGAAATAATAAATCTCATCCTCAACCACCTTGGAGGAAAGGGAGAAGCGTTTCAGACCCTTGAACTTCTTCATCTGCTTCTCACTCTCAATGTAGCGGCTCTCACACAACAGGACATCCTCCTCTGGGACCTCAGTAGGTCTGCAGGACAGGTAGTCCTTAAAGGAGGACACCATGCATTTGCCTAGAGATCAGGAGCAAATTTGTTTGTAAAATGAACTTGTTAATGCATACTGGGTGATTTATCAATATTATATTGATATTGTGATATAAGACTATTTTGGATATTGTAATATGATGGAATTTTCTGAACTTATTAGACTGTTTTAGCAGTTCTAGTAATTGCCTATTATTTGGTCATCATATCCACATTACTAATGAGTGTTTATCAAAAATCTCGTGTGTAAATATCTTAAGCAAACACCAACAGCCATCCCTACAATATTGTCACAATATCAGCAGGTATCAAAGATAATGTGATCTATGATTTCATCCATATCGCCCAGCCCTAGTCAGAACTCATGTAATATGTAAGATATAACTTGATATAAAAAAACTGTAAATCTGCTTTGGGAAAAAAAATCCAAGGCAGAAATTACATATATGAAGAAAGAAATTAAATTACTGATGCTCATCATTGCCTGTCTGACTAAATATTTTCATAGGCTCACTGTGAGGTGGGAACACAAGAGCATCCTGGAGTAAGCATGAGTGCAGTACCTATGACGCAGGTCATGGGCAAAGTCTCCTCCAGGTTGCTCAGGAATACTTCTCTCTTGTAGAACATTTTTGTGGGCTCATGTTCTGTTTCCTCAGGGTGAATGAAGATGGGTCCAAAGAAGAAAGTGGCTCCACCCTGCACCCACAGCTTCTCTATCCTACAGCCCAGACACAGCAGCCATATTAACAACAGTAAAAATATCTCGACATTACATATAGCGACATTATAGAACACCAGTACCAACTCATAACCCATTTAAATAACATAGAAGAAAACATTCACTCACCTGGCAACCCGAGGCTTTGACAGACCGTGTGACTGGATGTAAACACAGTCTCCCACCTTCAGCCACATGTTGCTGTAGCGTAGCTGGTCATAGTATTGACAGCCGGGCTCAGCGCCGCTCATCTCCACAGGGACATCCTCCTTCTCCTAAGTGCATATATACATACATACAAACATGCACAAAAAGGTTATATGTTTATATGACGGGCGTGAAGAACAGAAGTTTACTTTTTATTTTAACTCATCTACCTCTACCCAGGTCTTTATCGGACATGCTTGACATGCTATCAATCCCCCAGTTAAATAAAACCCTGCAGTCTCGGTCTATAGATAGAGTTCTTGCTTCAGGACATTACACTCTTAGATGCTGCCTTGCATTGTGTCTTTCATCCTCTACCTGGATTCTAGCCTCAGCCTCTTTCCACTGAATTTACAGTCTAATAACCCAAATGTGCAGCCACAGCGGGATTAGGCCTAAAGTAGCTGAATTTGATACCACCCCATTAGCTCTATCCTTACTTTTTTCTTTGTTGTGTCCTATTATTTGCTGCTAGGATGACCCAGTTTCTCAAAAGGGAAATTTAACAGGCTCACAGAGGATAAGAAGATCAGAGAAACTATAAGGCTAAAATCATGGACGATTGACCTAGACACAACAATCTAGGCCTTGATCCAAACATAAAGCATACTGTATATTAAATCTTCTATTATTGTCTTGGATGTGCTCTACTTAACTGGCCAAACACACTAACATTCAAAACAGATCATTTTATGTGAGAAGAACTGAAAGGCAAATTGATCCCCACATGGTCCATAGTTATCAGTCGACTCATCTTTGCAACAAAAATACACAATTCAAGCGAACCAAGAAACAAAATAGCTAATCTCACTGTCCAACACTTGCACCACTTAACGTATATATCCATGTTCAGGGAAAGTTGAACCCTAAAAATCACAGCGTTACCTCACCTTGTCCACAAAACTGTCACTGCCTGTATAAGACATTGTCACTTGTTTCTCCTGGTCAGGCTTGGCAAACATGGAAGCGACGCGGACAACAGGCAGTGGCACTTCCCGAGGGACAAGTCTCACAGAGCTGACGGGCATGGCCCATATTTTGATCTTCTTGAAGGACTTGTTCCTGGCAGCATAGCGGGATTCACAGACGTACACGTCCTCTGTTCTGTATCCTTCAGGCTGAAGTTTGAAATAATCCTACAGGAATCAGAAAAAAAAGACAATTAGGTCAACAAATTCTTGTGTTGGAAAACGAATGCCTCTTTTGCATTAATAGTTGAGCACAGTTCATTATACTTTTCATGTTTTCATAGTCTTACCTTCACAAACATAACCATGCATTTGCCCAGGACTTTGCTGATGGGAACTTTGTTATAATAATCACTCTTGAAGACTTCCTTCTCCAGGAACTTGCGTGTGGCCAAGTGGAAGGTTTCAGTGGGTCTGTAGAACCAGCAGCCATAAAGCCACTTCTCACCTTCACACACAAACACAAGGCCACATTTTAATTAGGCTGGAAGGGATGAGTCTGAAAAGCTGAATTCTGAATTACCTAAAATGGAGCTGAAATCTACATCCAAATATTTTTAAATAAAGGATACTGCACAATAATTACAAAAAAGATTTATTGACTTATGTCAAACAAAAACCAAAGTCCTATCTGTACAGTTGTTCGTGGCCCGTTCTCATAATCATAATAATTATGGTTAATGATTTTGATTGGTGGTGTGGGTGGTGCTGTCAGTTTGGTAGAAACTGATTTGAATAAAGGGTCAAAGAACCTGAGTGCCTCCTGATGATACACTGCAAGCTGATGGATGGCCTCAGCTTGAAAAAGCAGCAGTGATTTAATAATATACTGTCTGGGGAAGAACTACAATACTACAGATGCAGAGCAAAATGAAACATAATTTTCTGTGAATGAACCACGTATGCCACTAAACCAAGAGCCACTCCAGTTGTGGCAGAGGAACAAAAACAGTTTCAAAACAGTGCCTTGCCTTTCCTGCCACCTTGGTGTTCCTCTTTCTCCTGGGCATGTGGTTAAGAGCATGTAGATGTATTTGTTTTCCTTGACAAGAACAAGGCTCAAACACAAGTTGCAGTTCTGATTTTATCCGTTTCTTTTAAATCTGATTAGGCCATGGGTGCAGCCATATTAAAGTCAACTAAATGTGCTCACAATATCCAAAATATACAAAATCCAACGGACTTTTGCACTATCTACTGCTACTGGAAATGAATCAGTGTCAAGCAAGCCTTGCTATAAACAGCACTTCCAGTCATACCTTCAAAAGTCAACCACGTGTTGGAATGGTTTTTATTTTTGAGAGCAAAATTGCCCTAAAATGAGTCTTATTCCAACTATCTCTGACACAGTTTAGGAATAGGAAAATATCTTAGTACAAGAAAAGTGTAAAAGTGTGTGGAGGAGGGGTACAGTTTTATCTTAAAATTCTCTATTTACAAGTGCAGTAATACATTCTGCTCTCTTACAGCAAACACCCTAACATATTCTATAACAAAGTCTGGGACTTTAATATTGCCTTAAAGCCACTGCAAAATTTGGTATACAAGTGATTCTCCAAGCAGCGCTTCATGTCAATAAAATTTCATCTTTTACAATTGTTTCACAGGCTATTCCCTAGTCTTCTACCCTACTATACAACATGATGCATGTATAAATGTAGTCAGTGTAAATTCCACCAGTCGAAGTCTCAAGTATTTTGCTACGATACCTTAATATATCTAATTCATAGTATGTTATGTGCCAGTAGTCAGTGGTGTCTGCAGGCCATGAGGACTGATCTAACAGAGCCATCAACTTGCCCTGTAAAGTTTACAATATGTAGTTCAAGACTGATTTTCCACTAAATACGATCACTTACAGAAAAAGTAAGATCTAGATACATCAAAGCACCAATCTTGACTGCTTTAATCTGACCCTAGAAATTGTAACTATTGGATTTGTGAAAAGAAATTCGAATGATCAACAAACAGATAAATTACTGGACAGTTGCAGCATTGCTGGATGTGGAGCCAATAAAGTAACTTGGTTACCTGCTTCATCCTCCCACAGTCGTTCAATGCAGACGATGTGCGGCTTCAGGTTTGGCTCCGCTGGCTGCACGTAGACGCAGTCACCCACATGGTAAGTGCTGTTTTCAAAGCTGCAGTCCTGACTGTACGTGCGCTCTGGTTCTGACTGCCAAGCCTCTCCAGGCAGGTACTCCTCTTTTTCTTCCTCTTTAGGTGAGAAATATATGTCAATTTCAAATTAATTTCACATCAACATAAATTTAGCTAGGTATTGTGCAAACAAACACACACCTTTGTTCTCATCCTCCGTCTTTTGCTTGTCCTCCTCAATCTCCTTGGGAATTTTCTCCCTCTTTTCCTGCTCCACATCACTGTGCAGGTGTTTTGCAGTGTAGTTGAGAGCAGAAGAGAGCAGGATTTCTCCATTTTTGCATAGTTCATCCCTGATCTTAATGAAAAACTGCTGTAGTTCCACTGCATCCTCAAAGATTTCTGAGTCAGTCCTGCAAATATATATCAGGCATTATTTATTTGAACAACCTCACACAGCTTGGTTTATTGTAAAACAAACACAGATTCACGAGGTATTATACACTAAGCTGTTCTTTCGGCAGCGTGCTGCTGTGCAAGAGTGAAATTATGGTCAAATTCCCAACAATTAATCGCATATTTGATAAATATGTACGTTTTATACTAAATGCTCATCCTAGCTGTTCAAATCCTCCAATTTGGTTTTGGAAATCAGCTTACAATTTGGACACTGTAGCTACACATCATATAAGCTATATCATGCTTGTCATATAGACAATGGCCTAATCTGTCAAAAAGCAAAAACAAGCACCTTCGCTATTTTTATGAAATATACAACTCCCGTTTTTAATATTCCCTCCAAAGTGTGAAAAGGCCGTGACATAATAAAGTTAACCTGTTACTGATGACACTATAAATAACTATAGAAACAAGGCAGATATGTCTGTATACCTGTGCAGCCGCCTTGCCTTCTCCAGCACTTCGAACATGTGCTCCTGGAAGACATCCAGTCTCCTGTAGCGGCCACGGTCCACATTTACCCTGATGACATCAAAGTTGAGGGGTGGCTTCTCAGGACACGCTGGGTCCACTGCAGGAATCTCAGCCAGCGAGTCACTGTAACAGCGGCCCTCCTCGTCCTGGTGGCCCAGCACGGACACAAACAGATTCCTGATCAGCTCTCGGACCAGAGGCCCCACAGCAGGAGGCCCAGAGTCCTCGCCTCCTTCTTGCTGCTTGCGTGTGTCCAGCAGCACCCGGTGCAAAACCAGAGCATCCCGGTAGATCAGAGACTCTGGCTCATTGTAGGTGCAGGCATTGTTGAACATGAGGGCAAAGTCCTCCACCAGAGCTTCCACATCCTGGTAACGGCCAGCCGCCATGTGGCTTCGCAGGCGCTCCATATCAATGGGCCGTTTGATGGTAGCATAGTAGTCGGGCAACTCAGCACGAGATGGCAGACGAAGGAAGATTGTGCTGAGACGCCGGCCTCTGCGGTCAGTGAAGTTCCTCACAGCATCATAGAGCTCGTTTAATCGCTGCTGGAGAGGAGTGAGGTATTTGGACTTCTTTGGAGAAACACCACTCTTTCCTAGACAGAAAATATCAACGATAATAGTAATATTTATTTATATATTACTTATGAAAAAGTGTTACAAAGTGCCTCATAAAAGAAAAGAAATAAACACTAATATTTGTGTCATCAAGATTGAAGTCTGCACCAAAAAGACACTTTTTGGGGCATTGTTTTTAATTGTTTACATCAATAAACCTACTTAGTTTCAGTTTGGGAGATCCCACGTCTTCCTCTTCAGGAGCAGGTCCTAACTCCTTGCGCTTGTCTTTCACGATCTTCTCCAGAATGTCAGCATCATTATACACCTAAGTCAAACAGGTGTAAAAATAAATAGAAAGATACAGAAAGATATACCTCCAACAATGATTTCTGAGCATCTGATGAATTCAAAATGATGGTTGTACTTTTAACCCGTTGTGCACTTGCACTGCCCACCTGAGATCCCTCCTCATTGTAATGCCGGGCGTTACGAAACATCAACTTCATGTCGTCCATTAGAGCCTCCTCTGTGGCGTAGCGCTCAGTGCGGACGTTATGTTCAATGGTCTTCAGGTCCATTGGTTCAAGAATGACGTTATAGTAGTCGGGGTAGTCCTTCTTGGAGGGTTTGACCATGAACAGGTCACAGAGACGTCGGCCTGTGCCGGCTTCCCTGGCCTCTGTCACTGCAGCGTATAGGGATTTCATCCGGTTCTTTTTAACGTTCTTCTTGTGGCTGTAGGAGAATCACAAAATAGGAATCGATTTGAGAGACAATAACAGAATACTGAATGCAAGATGCAGTATAGAGAAAAAATATTCAGCTAGCGGGTGAACTACAGACCCTGCATGCTTAAGAGAATCAGCGATGAATAAAGACAGAGAGGAATTTGACAGAAAGGGCAAATTCCCACCTTTTCCTTTTGGTGCTCCCTGCATCAGATGACAGAATGCTGTCTCCATCCTCGTCATCACGCCTCAAAATTTCTCTCTTTTTCAACTGAAAATAAAAACAGTTATACACGTCAGCCAACAATTATAACCTCATCTATTTCTGCAGCACATCCCATTAGGGTTTTTTTTAATGGACCACAAAATCTAGACCTAAAAATTATGGCACAAAAATGTCTTACAGCATGACACAGCATGATGCAGAAGTCATTACCTGCAGGATCTGCTGAAGCCTGATGGCCCGTTTATAAATACCCGAGTTGGGCATGTTGTAGCGCTTCGCGTTCTCAAACATCATAGTGAGATCAGCATCCATCTGTTCCACAGTCTCATACTCGCCATTCTTCATCTTTTCCCTGGAGAGACACAAAAGGTAATTAATCCATTGACATTATGTCTTATTGATTGAATCTGCTGAATTACTGTGCCTTGCCTGATCTGTTGCAGAGCAATGGGCTGTTTGATCTGCTGGTAGTAGTCAGGATATTCCCTGCGAGAGGGCAGCTGTAGGAACGGTTCGGAGAGAAGCTGGCCCTGGTTGTTCCTGCAGCCCCTCACTGCTTCATATAGCTGGAAGATGGGGTTGCTCATGTCCATGCTAGAGCTCAGGCACTCTGCCTCCGACTCGCCTTCATCATAGCGCACAGAACCTGCAAATATTCACAAAGAAAATGACAATGTTTCCTACTGCCATCCATTCTACACATGCAAGAGTCAAAGTTTCCTGTTGCTTACAGTACGTTCACTTACCAGAGAGCACGGGGTCATCCTCACTCTCTGAGCCGTACTGAAGTGACAGGGTGATGGCTGATAGCCGCTCCCCCTGGCCAGACCTGCGATTTCTAGACCACAGTGCAGAGACAAGACACAATGCATATGAAAAACATTCCTGGCAAGATCTCTTCAGAGATAATAAACACATTATCAGAAGACAATGTGTTGACTTGTATTTCAGATGCATCAAAATACGATGAAAAAAATCTTTCATGAGGGTTTAATACCTGATGCGAAGACTAGATTTAGTGGGCTCAGCATGTTCAAGTTCAGTCTTCCGCTGGATGAAGACTTTCTTGATGGTGTTAGCATCCTACACAGTAATATTTGTTAGTATCTGTTTTTTTAACAAATTATAACACAATGTAACACATTATAAAAAAAGAACTAAAAGAATGAAGGACTGTACCTTAAAAACCTGAGATCCTGGTTCATTGTAGGTTTTGGCATTTTTGGCCAGCAAGTCAATGTCCTTGGCCATAGCATTGATACTTTTATAGTATCCAATCTAGACAAGTAAATAAACTGGTGTTGGTTAGAAAAAATACACAACATCCTCTGATACAGTGATTTATGGACAAGAATGATGCACAAAAAGGCAATTAGTCCACAAATGAATTGTTTACCTGTATTCTTTGAGCAATAGCTCTAAGATCAATCGGCTCCTTTATAATGGCATAGTAGTCTGGGTAATGCTAGGAGAAGACAAATTAAGAGTGATAAAAAGTTGATAACACATTAGACTGACCACATAAAATTGGTAATATAAGCTGATTAATACAAACAGTTACAACCACAGTCAGGACTTTGCGGTTGGCTTTAGTTGAATTTTGGACAAGCACAAAGTAGAATTCACCGCCTTAGTCTGGCATGCTCTATTTGATTATGCTGTTGTTCTGCACATCTCAAAAATGTGTATTTGGGCTCAATTACAATCAAAGTAAACTTTATCAAAGCGCTCAACGCCTTACTGTTCCAGCAGAAAAAGCTCACAGTCAAACAGTGGGATTAAGATAAAGTATGACCAGAAAAATACAATCCTTCTATGGATTCTAAACAAGTGCTATTTGAAACTTGGCACCTGTACAGTACTCCACCTACACCTACAGCTACAGCTGGCTGAATCCTTATTTCAGGGGCATCACTAGAGGTGAACAGGCGCTTGAAGAACTCACCACTTTGGAAGGTAGTTTCTGGAAGAGTTCGCTGACTAGACGTCCTGATTGGTCAGTGTGAGACACTACAGCTTCCAAGAGCTGCTCCAAAATCTCTTTCAAACAACCCGTTGGCGTCTACAAGTCAAACATGCAGGGATTATTATCTCTCCCACATCATGTCAGGCCTTGTTATTATCAATGAGAGCATTTCAATTTAACACAACACAGGAATTATCTCACATTTGAAACATTTAAAATACAGTGAAGAGATTCTTTACATGTCAGCCCCTTTAGCATGTTACACATATGTAAAGTTACTGAAAATGCTCACTTCCTCTTCAGTGGACATTCCTGTATTATCTAACGTATCATCACCATCTTCATCATCCTCATCTCCGTCTCCAGGTTGCACAAACTCATTCCTCGTTTGCAGATATACCTCCCACAACTTGCACGCAGCTTGATACTCCTCACTCTCACTCTAATTTGATGAAAACCAAATATAGAAAGGATTAGTTTTGTCAGCGGAGGTGTAGCACACCTGCCGGTTAATGTCTGCATTTTCAAATCATTTTTACAAAGCGTATGATAATGACTTAATCATTAAACTGTCCTGGCAAACAACATATACCAAAAATGCTATTTTGTTCATCATTATAGCTCAGCTAGAACAATAATTCATTGACAACATCAAGAAATAATAACAATAACCCTGTGTGTACAAAAAAAATATTAAAAAATAGTTACACTGTGGCCACACAAGATTTGTGTTCAACAAAAAATGTATATTCTGCTGAGTTTTAGAAGAATACAGTTCATCCAGCAGCAGAGTTAATCACAAGTCCCCACCTTATAGTATAATTTGGCATTATTGAACATGAGCTGAAAATCTGCAGTAAGCTGCTCCACATCATGGTAATCCTCTGACTTGAGCTTCTGCTGAATCTTTGTCATATCAATAGGCTGGGACACCACATCATAATAATCAGGCTGATTCCTGCAAGAGCACAAGAGAGGATAATAATCACCAACATAACTTCTCAAAATTACTCACTGAATACCTGTCAGTAGGTCAACTGTTGTATCTTAACATGATGCGTGTCTATAAGAATGATTAACCACTTAATTGCAAGGATTTGCTTTCATAAAGATAAATCTTTCAGTATGATCAATTTTAGGGTTGACTCAGACGTATGTGGTACAATACCTTCTCTTTGGTACCCTCAGGAAAAATTCACAAAGCGGCCTCCCTTGATCATCCTTGTGGTCTCTGACAGTGTTAAACAGCTCATGGCATACAGCAATCTGTGGGGAGGAAGTCATTACAGTCACTAATACCAAGTTCACGACTGTACTGTACACATGGAGAGACAATCAAGATGCTGAGCCCATTCTCAACGAGGCATGTACATCCTAAGGTTACATATAAACAAAACCTGCTTCAAATAAACGATCTATAATGTAGCATAATAACTTACCGGGTCTACCGCAGCGATATTGGAAGTTCTTCTTCTTTTTCTCCCGCTTCCAGGAGTGGAGGAGGCTGCATCATCAAAGTCTCCCCCGCCACTCACACTGCTGGAGGGGGAAGTGGCTCTTCTCCTCTTGGAGCTCATTGACATAGCTAGCTGGTCTGACAACAAGCTAGCCTGCTAGCTACAAAACAAAGACATATCGGACTGATTATTGAATTCAATTCGATTACCCTTCGTTTCACTTGAGTTAGCAAGGTTGACAAACTTCCACTATGCTGTTTATTAAAAAGCCAAAACTGTAGTGCGAACAAACTTAATTCAATTGATAACTGTGTTATGCTAGCCCAGCTTGGATGGATGGAACAAAGCAAGATTAGCGCCTAGTGTTAGCACATTATCCTAGCGCGCTTGCCGCTTTCATATTAACCAGGTAAAACTACATAAACTAGCCAAAGCATGGTCGCCGGGTTAAATTAATGAAGAAAAAACGTTCAAAAATCAATCTTACCTAATGTTTTACAAAGTTTGCCGTAGTTCCCTGAGCAAAAATGTGTACCTGCTAGCTAGTGTTATTTGAAAACTCCTGCCCGGAAGTTGTGGTTGTATTTTCTTTGTTTGTACGGAAGGAAAGTGCCTCCTTGAGGGGTTACTGCCCCCTACAGTTTATGGGTGGTACTGTACTCAGTATATACTGTAGTAGTGCTGAAACATGACAAACTTTAATAATAAACTTTATAGTTTATTATTAAAAAAAAACACAAAAGACATAATGTAGAACATAAGGCCTGATAAAACATATATAATAAAAACGGTAAATGAGTAATAAAAGATTGATGAAAAAGCAGGTTTATTATCAAAAAAAGAGAGATTTTCCAGTAAAAGTACATTTTAATGGTAATGTAATCCAGTAATGGTGCTCACTGTGTCATTTGTTGGCAGTATAGGTTTGTGAGGTGACAGGGCAGACAGATTTGGAAAGTGGTTTACCCCCTTTGTACCCAATACTTTGTATCCTTATTTGTGAGCAGATGTCATTATGTTCTTGACTTTTGGAAATTCAGATTTTAGTTGTAAGTTAATGTTAATTAGTTCAGCAATAGATCAGTTGAATGTGCATATATAATCTGAACAAACGCTGAGGCTATTATATCTTGTGTTTTATCTCCCTTGGATTATTGCCACGAAAACCTATTTGTGTGTGTGTGTGTGTGTGCGCGCGCGTGCGTGCCATGAGAGACCTGGAGAGTTATTGTGCAACCACTGACCTTCTTTTAGTAGCCTACAGTTCCTGTCTAGTCAGTGTCTCACTTTTAACCAAATAATACTCTTTATTTAGTGCAAATATGCAACAGACAAAGACAAAGAAGCCAAAGACAAAAACAAGGTGAACACAGTAACATTGATACAAAACAAAAACAGCATGAGCATTGTATGCTGATAAAACAAAGGGTTCTGAGTGTGAGATGTAATATGGGGGTTGGGTAGATACTACATGAACTTGTTCAGGGGTTTTAAAGATTTGGGGAAAAGATTATCTTACTTGCATAATGACCAAGATTACCTGCCTGTCCTGCCTCGCACGCTTCTCACTACAATCTTGGGCCAAAATTCACAAATGCTTAAGACTTAAACCTCTTACAATCTCTTACAGCTCTTGAAACCACAAAATTATCCCATTCACGATGCACAAATGAGGCCACAACTAGGATGCTGTGTGCTGAGTATTTTAACACTGTCCTATTTCATTTGGATTTGGGCAGAACAGAGTGACTCATATGACCAGGAACCAAAAGGTGGTGATGAGACAGATGCATTAATAATTCATTTACCTAGGCTATCCAATCTGATTTGTGACTAAAACAACTTTGTGTAGGCCTAAGCAGTAGACTATTAAACTGATACCAACTTTGCATCGTCCATATAATGTAAACTTTCAAGCTTTAAGTTAAATCTATTGAAAAGAAATGTTGTATGCAGTCCCAGTGCAAAATAAAACAAAAATAAATAAAATAAAATAAAATATTCAAGTGTGATTTGCATAATGACATTGTTTACAAATGAATTTGTCACAAATCAACAAAACTATTAGTATTCTATGTGGTCGGTATCATTTTGGCCATTAGTTTTGCCTATAAGCCAGGAAATTTGCTCTTGATCCACATTAACTTTGGTTCTCTTTATCTTAAACTTGTCAAAAATAAATAAATAATCAAATAAATAAATAAAAAAAATGCAGGGTTTTGAGGAGAGGCAGTTGCCTATAAATAAATGCGAATTCGGACAGGCTGTAGCTGTACAGCTCGTGGGAGAAATGATCAAGAAATGTTTCCTGCTACAACCACCCCCGAAGTGCCCTGAAGCAAGGCAGCCCTAAAATGCAACACTGAAGTTGGTTTAGTGACCAAAAGTGGTCCCAAACTTCCCATGAACCCTAAATATGTGCGCCAAGACACTGTTTGACGTGGAATAGGCGAGTCATTTGGCTTGGCTTGGTACCCCCTGGAGCCCTTCAAGGCCCCTGGACCTCACTTTGAGAATCTGTATCTGATTAGACTGTGTGGAACAAGAGTCAGTGAGTGTGAGTGCGTGCTGCTGTGTGACAGTAAAGCAGGGCGTTGCCTTAAATGTACTAGACTACAACAGCCGGTGCTTTACAAAGAGGCCCATTCTCTGGAATTGGGTTAAAAACGCGCTAGTGCTCAGTGATCGTGCAGGCACCCGCTATCAGTAGTTAATTACTTTCCTAAAGTGTTGCTACACATTCTATGATGGACTATTACCTAAACTTAATTTGCATATAGGCTACTGCCTGTGACCTGTCAGTGCATGCTGAATTATTCACGATGACCATGTTTTGCATAACCTCCCAAAAAAGCTCTGCACGACTCACCTCGTCATACACTGCCATAAGATTTACTGCAAGCACCTCTTTCAAAATATAATTGTGCAAAGGGTTGTCCTCATTTCTAGACAAGGCTATATCTCTTGACTAAGGGGAAGGTGAGCAGCAGATCATGTTGTTAAGAGAACAGGAATTTTATGCTGCACTACGCTCATAGACGTCTGGTTTTCCTGACGTCAAAAGAAGTCTGAGCGGACCCGGCGCTGCGCACAAGCACAGCATCCAAATCGTTCCCACAGGGAAGGAGAGCAGATCATACAGATCGCCATTTAGGTATGTTTTTTTTTCTTCTATAATTTGGGGGACAATTGCTGAAATGTGCAACCAATCGCTTAGTTTTATTTTCGGGGGGGAATTTAATTTTACCTTTGATGTGCTTCCATGTCGCATGTCTACAGGCTCCCAATTTAACGTAAAGATGCTGTATTTGACTGTCATACCCTTGAACGCTGCAGTACGTTTCGCACACCCACACTGCCTTTTCATTTTGTGGGTCTACATGTTTGATTACCACCTCGAAAAACGGACTTATTCAATATTTCAGACATAACCTCGGCCATACATTTATATTTCCATTCATCCCTCTGCTTGTCATTCACGCCCTGTTAATGCAAAGGCTGTCTGCGGGCTTCCCTTATAAAATGTTTCAATTAAGCTTGCATGACTGAAGTAGGCTACAATTGCCATTTTGGTCTTGATGAGCGCTCGTGTTTTTCTCGTCTTTATCCTCTGCAGAGAGCTAATTTCGCTCAGGTCTAGAAGCCTGGTTGTTTCTCTCCACTGCCCTGAAGTCAAATGCTTTAAGTGCATGGACAAGGGCTTCAGATTTTTTGCCCAGTTCACACACATAGCTTATGCCCCCCTGCTGTAATGTGCCTCTTGTACTGACCATGCATTTGCTTTTGCGACGTATAGCCTGCTTGATTCTGCCACTGCTCCACTGTTTGCCTCACTTTCTACTAAACTATGAATTCTGCATGTCACTGTGTTTGTCCAGGAGTCCTGTCTTAAGAGTTGTTTTGACTTGTATTTTCTATTTTTTTTAATTCTCATTTTTGAACATTTGCTACGCGTTTTAACCAGGATAAAACCATAAACTACGGCTTCAGAGTCAATCTTTCTTAATTTGTTACTATTCATACTTTGACCAATTTCAAGACGTTACTAAAGGCAAATAAATCTCATGCTAGAAAAAATCTGCGTTTCTGACTTGTGCTGTAGGTATGTCTTTTTGGTCATTTTATCTAGTCTAACCCAGTAGTCTTAAAAATGCAAGCAAAAGTATTAGCCACAATGATCAGGACACTTAATCAGGGAAATCAATGGTTTTAATGGCTGAAGGTTTTATGTAACAGTCACATCAGTCAACCAAACCTTAATGGATCTATTAAACCAAATGGAGCAGAGATACAATTTCTTTTGCAGTCTGAATACTCCTAATTATGTTAACTATAGTGCAGGAGTGCCCATGGGTTGTGGTGTAGCATGTCACATAAAGTATCTATAAGTGTTGCTGCCTGTTATTTTACCCCTGTGAGTTTGACCAATGTGTGCACCATTTAGAGGCAGCAACAGAAAGTGGCATATCATGACACAAAACCAGGATGCCTTTTTAATTTTTTGCACTTTTAAACTTCAGCAGAAATCATTGGTCCAGTCAGCATTTTCATTGCTGGTTCAGCTTGTCATGGCCTTCTTGATCAAAGATTTATTGTGGGGTCCAAAAGTATGTAATCTGAATCTATTCACTGTTGATTATTCTGCTCTTCCCCCCCACCCATAGTTCTGGTGTGGCGAATCCAATCAGCATTGTAGGATGCCTCTTGGAGAGGATGGAAACGGATGGAAAAAGAAGACATCAGACATCAAAGAACATTATGACTTCAAAGAAGTGCTGGGAACGTAAGTTGCAGTGATAGCTTAGTGCTGTTGTTAGGAGTGTAGTATTTGAGCCCGGTCTTGGTCTTGAGTCTGGCCTCAAAACACATTTACTGATGTTGTGGACATGTCCGGGTCTTGTGCCTGTTTTGACTCAGACCTGTCTTGGTCATTGCCGCTATTGGATGTTGACTGAAAATTTCCCAAGATACATTTTCTCCAACTCGTCCACCTCTGTTTATTTTCTCCCTGGCTCTACAAACAGTTTAAGGGATTACACATGTGTATGGTGTGTAATGGTTCTCAAACATTTTTGCACTGATTAGTTGAAAACCTATTCACTGATGAGTTTGATGTTGAGGGGTACAGAACGTCTACAGATCAATCTACGTTTCTGTTCATCCTTAAGAAACTCCTTAAGGTTTGCAAGGCCATGGATGCTGTTCATTGCATATTTTGGTTTTGGTCTTGATTAGGACTCTTGTGTCAGTCTTGACTTATGCTCGACTGAATTTGGCCTTGAAACTGACTTGCGACTCGACTAAGGTGTTCTTGACTACATCCCTGACTGCTGACAGTGACTTTGAAATGTCAACGTGTGCATGTGTGTGTCTGTACATAACTATATATGTGCATGTGCGTATGTGTGTTATAGAAGAACATCAAATGGTGTTGCATTGGTCAGTCATCACTATTCATTTTGCCTTTAAAGTTGTTTCTTTCAAAGAAGGAGATAACCACCTTTTGAAAAAAACATTACACCCACTCTCCCATATTGACGGCTGGCACCAAACTTGAACACATTATGGGTTGGTGTTGAGGTTAAGGGTCAGATTAAAACTTCTGTTTATGAAATTGCTCATTTTGTAAGGACAAAATCATTTATTTATTAAAATAATCCCTGATTAATTTCAGGTAGCAATTTTTTTCAAAATGGAAATACAACATGTTGGAATGAAACCCTTCATTTGTGAACATGAACAATTCTCAACAATGAACGACTCTAATTTATAATGGTATCAATACAAATAATCTGGACAACCAATAGGAGATTAACAGTGTGGATTTAAAGAATGTATTTTTGCCTTTTACACCAAAAGATCTTTATTTTATGTCAGTAATCACTGATCTAGACCAACCTAAACTATTGTCCACCTGTGTGGACAATAGTTTAAATGCACAAGACAGGTGTCACAGAGACTGCAGTGTTTAGGCAGTCTGGCCTCCTATAGGGAGCTTTCAGCGACTTGGTTATCCTGTCATGGGGAGAGAGTTAATTAGTGATACTGTACCTGAATGAATGCCCGGTTATTGCCAGTGAACCAACACTCTCCTGCTTCTCTTGGACCCAGGTTGAGAGTTTGTGTGAAAGCATACGTTTCATATTGTTTTGATTCATGTTGATTCAGTAAGAAGCCCGATTGATAAGATTATTTTTGGAGGAATTTTTGAGAATCATGTAGGTCTGTGTCTTTACCCCATATGTGTCTGTGTCAGCTACACCTTCATCCCATCACACAATGATGGATTGAAGGAACTTGAAAGATCAGTGTGAGCAGAAAGAAATACAAGCCATGCAGTTCTCTCACTTACTTATGTAATTGAGAGATAACTTTGCGACTGGGGCAATGGAAAGACCATGTACATCTGCTATCACAGCTGTGCCAGCAATTTGTCTGGCAAACTTTGCCTGTTAGTCTGTCGATCCTCGAGTTCAACATACCCACATGAAATCTGCTCGCTGGTGGCAACATACATTTTCATCCTTGGCTGTTATTCTCCCGTTTACATTTTCTCATCATACACAGCCTGAAATTCAAATTAGATATTATTATTACATTCTCTTTTCTAATTGCAGCAATACACTTTAATTTTCAGTGATGGAAGTGCTCAAATCCTAAAAGTAGCAATTCCCTATGTAAAAATACCCCTTTAAATGTTAAAGTCCAGCATTCAACTTTCAACTTAAGCAAAAGTGCATAAGTATTAGCAGTAACTGAGAAGAACGCTTCTTTCAGAATTCACAGTGCTAAATCATTGATGCATTAATAATTCCAGTATTTTTGAACCTAGTCCGTATTTTCCACCTATTTGGGTCTAAATGATTAATAGGCACAAAAGTTTTGGAATTGCTCCAGTATTTAGCGAGAATGCTATAACTGGCAGCCACAAAACACAGCTGTAATGTAAACCTGTCCGCATCAAAGTACATCCACTAAAAGTGTTTGTTTTTAATCTGAACCTGTCAGTGGCAAAATAAGCACTTTTAGTGGACGTTCTTTGATGTAGACAGGTTGCCCCATTGGATTATGTTGCAGCCATGTTTCGCGTTTGCTGGTTATAGTGTTCTCGCTTAATACTGGACCAATGCCAAAACTTTTTGTTCCTATTAATCATTTAGACCCAAATACAGGGGAAAACAGGGCCTTGGTTCAAAAATACCGGAATTATCCTTTTAGCAGTCTGAAGTATTATAATGTTGTGACTCCATATACTGTTGACTATTTTCAACATTAACAATCCATCATATTTTATGCTTTGCATGTAGAAGCTTATTCTGTAGTAACTAGTAACTGCAGCCACAGTTGCAGTAAAGTATAACATTTCTCTCTGAAATGTGCCGTAAAAGATTAAAGTCTCACAAATTGGAAATTGACTACAGTTCCAAAAAAACTCATTTTTCAGCCAGATACATAATGATGGTGAGGGACAGACTCACACAGAGCCTGTGTGGCTGCTCTCTCCGGGGGGACAGAATTCAGCCCAGATGGTCAGGGGACTCCTCTCCACCCCCCCCAAACTAAGTACAAGCGACCCAGCACACATCCACCTGTGATGACATGAATGTGCCATATGGAGTGTGGTTGTCCTCTTTCTTCTTGGAATCACACCTTCCTCCCAGGAGAGGCTGTACAGAGTCAGATATTAATGACCGCGCAACTCTGGTTCCTGTCCAAGACAGTGAAACAGCATCGGGTAGCTGATGAGGCTGTCGGTAAATGTGCAGTATTGTAGGAGGACACTGTTGTGAAGTTAAAATAAGACTCCATCTCACCAGGCTGCAGCTCAGCATTGTGTCTGCTGCATGCAATACATATTACAGCAAATAAAACAAACTAGCAGAATGAATTTTGTTGGAGAATTCATGAATGCAGCTAAATACTGATAAGTGCTGCTCTAGTTCACTTCACAGAGACTTGAAACAGTGATTGTAAATTTGAACTGTGATGATATTAAAAAAGAGTTATATAACAAGGATTTGAAGAGTGAATTGCCAGGATAGTATGTTCTCATATTTCAGGAAAAAAAAAACATTGAAGTAATATTCTTTCCCTCCTGTCACTGTGAGTAGCTGGACCTGGCAGAGGGCAGAATTAATGTGTTGACGGAAAGCTCCTTATGCTCGGAGAGAAGATTACAGAACAGCTTTATCCAGGAATTCACTGTGTGGAGTTAATTGATTTATGTTGAAATATTATATTCAGATCCAGCTAATCCTTGCAGTTCTACCTCTGTTTGGAGTCCGCTTTAGGACAAGCTGTCCTCAAGGTACAGTTAGAAGATGAAAGTAAATAAATAAATAGTTGTCATGTTTGTCACTTTTTGTTTGCATACCTTTAGACTTTTTTGTTATTCTCATTCATGCCTATTTGAGCAGAGTCATTTTTGTCTAGTTGATTGAAAGTATCAACACAAGTAAACCATATATAGGTCTGATATATTTGTTTCTGACACTTTTGGAGTTTTGTTGGTAATTGCCATCTCTGAATATTGTGTGCTACAATAATCTTTCAGTGGACTCTGGCTAGATGAAAGAGATGACAGCATGGTTTACAGCCATGTGGGTTAGTAATGGTATTCGTAAGTGTGCCAGAATGTGAGACAAGAGTTTTTAGTGGGTGAAGTGAGACAGAGAGATGAAAAAGTGATGTTTCTTTCCCAAGCAATGAATAGCACTGAATAAAACTGTTATTATAGGGCACTCTAGGGAGCTTGTTTTCATATGTAGTGTTTTGGAGGTCCCTTGTTTTCAGCTTCTGTTGCAGTCACAGTGTCACCTTCAGAAAATATTAAGGTGTTACATTACTTAATTATAACCAGAAAGGACCAGAAAGATATGGCAGACGAGGTTTCCCAGAGGCTCTTTAGCGACATGCTTTTAACTGATTATGATTTCTTGTTGTTGTGCCCTCACTCAAAAAGCCTGATGGAAAGATCTCTGCTGAACTATGAGATCATAATTATCTGGTTGCCCGGACAACAATGGAACAGTTTCCATATGGATACTCCATGGTCACTATGGAGACTCACTTTGTTATTTTTGTTTTTTTGACTTCAGAATGTGTAGCGCACACAAGGAGTTAAGAAAATTTGAGTCTGGCTTACTCATATTTTCTGAAGTGCGACCCGCAGGCTCAAGCCAGCCAGAGTGTTTCTCTTCCACTGGAAGGCTGCAGATGGCAGAAGAGGGTGGAGTGTGCCGGAGTTGCAAAATTTCACGCACTCTATTTCACCTCAAACATCAGGCTGGCACTCACTGCAGTCGTGATGGTTTATTGTTGTAATCACCACTGGAAAAGTTAACCTCTGTAGCAACGCCGTCTTTCATGGATGTTGACATCAGCCCGTGATGAGATACTTTATCTTCCACAATTGGAGGCTAAAGAAACAAAGGAACAGCATATGTGGTGGACGAGTTATGACCAAGAACCTTTTGTGTAGCCTGCAGGGACAATCTGTAAACATTATGATTATACAGAGCTAAACCTCTTGGAAAGCACTTGTGGTGGCTGTGGTTGTTGCTTGGGTTGTGTTTATGCCGGAGGAGTTAGCTGCAAAGAGGTAGTGACTTATGCATGACCTTGGTACAGTAGATGGAGGAAACGCATTTGCGCTTTGAGGCAGTGGTCCAATCCAAAGCTTGGTTTATATAAATGTTAAATGTTATTATAATGGGATGTAAAACTGGATATGAAACTGAGCTGGGTTGTTTATCTCAACACACATGCTGCCCCTCTCTCTCTCTCTCTCTCTCTCTCTCTCTCTCTCTCTCTCTCTCA
>OMKZ01006304.1:18590-42731 GCA_900302535.1 Neoniphon sammara | reverse complement strand
AAAAAAAAAAACACAGGTGAGACACAGTCACATGCAGTCTTACTCCTAAAAGTCATACAAGACTGCGTTTTCATTGTGTTATAGCAATGGGGAGTTCATATCCTCCCAGTGCCACTCTACAGCCAAAAGGGATCCAAGGCTGTCTATTGGCTGGACCATAACAATAAATCCAAGTCTTATTCTGTGCGTGAGAATGCTTTTTTTTTGCATTTACTGCAGTCAAGCCCTTGCTCTAATCTGCAAAGCCCTCCTTTGTTAACGGTTCTTGATCCAGACATTGGTCTCTATGTAGTCAGTCATCACCATTCTCTGCAAAGGTAGTTATCCCTCTAAAGCTCTGGTGTGCTTGATGCGGGAGGCTTTGTTGTTTTGAATTGTGGGAGAATACAGCAAACTTTTGAATATCATTGGTTTCATCCCAGAGTCCTGTAGGGATTCCCATATAAAGAAAAAGCAGACCACTACAAATCTGAACTGTGCAACAAGAATGCCATCTGGTGACCAACTGATAGTATTAAGCCTTACACAAATGTGGCACATGTACCAGTGTTATAGACTAGGGCTGGGCGATATGCCAATATTTATATCAATATCATTATCTGAGCCAGGATAACATCTGGGATTTTGGATATCATAATATTGTAATATAAGTTTTAAAGGCTGCATCACTGTAAAGGGATGCAATTCTGTTTTATGTATTTTCCTCAACCTGATGATTCAACACATCCCCACTGATGATTCTTTATCAAAACTCTCGTGTAAATATCATATGGAAGCACCAATAGTCACTGTAATATCATCATAATATTGATATCAAGGTATTTGGTCAAAGATGTTGTGATATTTGTTTTTGTTCATATTGCCCACCCCTACTATAGATTCTGTCCAATGCATCATGTTGATTTGTGCGTTTCAGAATCAAGCACACCAACATTGTTTCACTGGAAGACATCTTTGAAAGTTCATCCCATCTATATCTTGTCATGCAGCTGTGAGTTCTCTTTATTCTACTACATTACATAGTGGTTATTCATATAATAGAAGGCATGAATTCAAAAACACAATATAAATACTCAAGGTACAGTGCTATTTAGCTATTTTCCTTAGGAACTGTCTTGATTTATAACTGGCAGGGTATCTGGAGGTGAGCTGTTTGACAGGATTGTGGAGAAAGGCTTCTACACAGAGAGAGATGCCAGCCAGCTCATCCACCAGATCTTGGATGCAGTCAAATATCTCCATGATATGGGAATTGTCCACAGAGACTTGAAGGTATAGTTCAGGGAAAGCAGAAATATTCCAACTTGAAGGTATACTATGTCATTTTTACGATGTTTTAGCACCATCTAATGGCTATCACCATCCTCATATGTGTACAGACTCAAGAGTGCGGGAGTTATATGCTAAATACACACACAAGGATAGAAATGTTTGAATGAGCCATCAGGTCAAGTACAGCCACAGGAAAAAAGGCAAAAGTAGGAAGTAGGATAGAGTGAAGGAGAAAGCATTAACGTTAGCACTGCTTGGCTAACAGTTTGGCTAAGAGTAGCTACACACATGTTGCCTACCTGAACAACAAATGTAAAAGCAGATTGTTCATTCTGTGGATATGGTTATTTTTTAAGTTATTCCAAACTGATTGAACAAGTCCAAGCATTCAGGAGCTTGAAATGCATGTGTGTTAGCCTAGCTAACACCAGACTCTACAGGCCCCACGCAGTCAACACTAGCCTGTGTGTGCCTATGTGTGTTATGGTCATTTGCACATTTGACCAAGTAAATTAGAACAAATTGGACCTTTTATCTGGTTTGCACAATTAACATTGGATATGGGGTCTTATTCTATTTTTTCCACGAAGGTTTTGTACTCATCCTTTTTTCTTGACTAAATTTTCAACTGCAAACCCTCTTCTTTTATTGTCCTTTTTGTCCTTGTAGCCGGAGAACTTGCTGTACTACAGCATGGACGAAGACTCCAAAATCATGATCAGTGATTTTGGCTTGTCAAAGATTGAGGGGGCAGACAGTGTCATGTCCACAGCCTGTGGCACTCCTGGATATGTGGGTAAGGTATTTCTCTGGTCAGCCTAGCTCTCTTCACAACCTCTTTCTCTCTGCCATGTGAGCACTGCATTTCCAGTTTCACTTAATACCCCTTTATTTTCATTGTGTTGTGAGAGGGTCTCTCATCCACTATCGAGTCAATTGCTTGTGCTCCAGAAGTACTCTCTACTTGTGTTCAGTGTAACCTAGCAGAACGCATGGTATTACTCATAAGGTCACGATTACTTGAATACGGCATAAGTGCTACTCTACCTCTATCTCTATATTTTCCTCTCTTTATGAATGTCTGTTGTGTGCGTTTTGCAGCTCCTGAAGTGCTGGCTCAGAAGCCTTACAGCAAAGCCGTGGATTGCTGGTCCATAGGAGTAATTTCATATATTCTGTGAGTCTGAGTTCATTCATTCCTGAAGAGTATGTAGCATAATGGTTTCTTGTTTCTGAATATATTCCGATATCACACCTTTAGGTTATGTGGATACCCTCCATTTTATGATGAAAACGATGCCAAGTTATTTGAGCAGATTCTGAAAGCGGAGTATGAATTTGACTCTCCGTATTGGGATGACATTTCAGATTCAGGTATGACCGGTTCCTAAAATATCTACTGTCGCTCTAAAACTTGATGCACAAACCTGGCTTTGTGTGCATGATTAAAGAGGAAATGTGATGCATAATCAGTGTGAGTCGATTACCTTAACTTTATTTTTGTTTACAGCAAAAGACTTCATCTGTCACCTGATGGAGAAAGACCCGTTGAAGCGATATACGTGTGAGCAGGCCCTCCAGCACCCATGGTAGTCAAATCAGATTCTGTGTTCTTTTCATAACATTTATTCCTTGACATATTCCAGAATTCAGTGAAATATTCACAGCTCAACTCTTTTAATGAATAATTCCAGTTATTTTCAACCTGGGCCTTATTTTCCTACTTTTTGCTATCATGATGATTGACTGTGTTCAAAATTTCATTACATTCTTCACTGTAGAGCTTGACGTAGCTCCAGTTTGCCTGGAGCGCTGCACCACACAGCCACAGGACAAACACTCTCAACTCTCCAGCAGTTGAACCCAAAATGCAGTTAAAACACATTCTTGTCATGCTCTACACTGATGTATGTGATTCAGTTTTGAACACAATCAGTTGACATACTGGCAGAAACTAAGAATACAAAGCCCTGTCAAACAGAATTATCCTTTTGCTGTAATGCTACCTTTATGAAGACAGATCTGCCTGTCTGATTCTCTGTGGCTTTGCAGGATCTGCGGAGACACCGCCCTGGATAAGAATATCCATGAATCTGTCAGTGCTCAAATTAAGAAGAACTTTGCTAAAAGTAAATGGAAGGTCAGTGCCTTGACTGCTGTAAGAGCAATTTTAAGACTGGCACGATCAGGGCTGGGTGATATGGACAAAATCATGATACTGTGATATTGTTGACCAAATACCTCAATATCAATCCTGTGACAATATTGTAGGGATGACTATAGGTGCTTTCATAAGATATTTACACATAAGAGACTTTTGATAAACAGTCTTTAGTAATGTGGATATGATCACCAACCAGGTAGAGGCAAATAATAGAACAACTACAACAGTCTAATAAATTCAGAAAATAGCATGCTTTTATTATAATGCAGCCTTTAAAACCAGGACAGCACTTATGCCATATCACGATATCCCAGTCAATTATAGTCTCATATCACAATATCAGTATAATATTAATATATCACCCAGCCACTTTTACAGCACATTTTAGCATGTGTTCACTATTTTTTTTTTCAGTAGCTCACAAACTTGATGTTCCAAATTTTGTCTCTTCCCTTGACATCTCTTTCTGTCCCTCCTCACAGCAAGCATTTAATGCCACAGCGGTGGTGCGCCACATGCGGAGGTTGCAACTGGGCACCAGTCTCGAGGGCCCCAGTCAGATTACTCCCACCAGTCCCTGCCATGGACACCTGCTGCTGGAGGAGGAAGAAGAGGAGGAGGACGATGACGCAGGGAATGGGGAGGAAGAGAGTTGTAAGTTCGCAGTACACAGTGAATGAAAAGAAAAAACAGTCTCTTCTCCCTCTTCGTCTTTCAGTTTATTTTCAATCTGAGCCTGTAGTTAGGAATCACGCTAAAATTTGCCAAGAACTAAAAATGAGGACACTGATGAATCCTTGGATGGTTTATGGTGTGGCGCTCAGACAGTTCAAATGTGCACGTACATGTACACTTACAAATACATGCGCAACTACTGTACACCAGTCATAACAAATGCTTGCACACTCTGTCATAACACTTTTGTATAGTAGTAACATACCTTGTTGTATATATTGTTGTTATGTGTGATATATATGTACTGGAGGCTGTTGTAAACCGGAGTCAAATTCCTTGTATGTGTAAGCACACTTGGCCATCAAAGTTGACTCTGATTCAGTTGATTCTGATTCTGATTCTGGTGATGTTTTAGGGCCCAAAGCGACACATGTGATGGTCCCAAATCATTGCTGCTACATTGTTGCTTTTTTCCGATTGCAAGAAAGTGGAAAGTAACAAATACTTAAATTTCTGCTGAAAGGGTACACGATCATCTCATCTATTGTGTGCCTTGGCTTCATGGACCAGGACAGTTATATAAAGGATCCCAGCTTGACCTAATCGATATCTTCTAATCAAATCAGTATTAACAAATGTTAGTAAATCATCCATGCAGTCCTGGAACACTGTCTTCTCAGTGCTGCCATCTTCTGGCAACTCCTAACCATTACGTCTCCATTTCCCCTCTTTATACCCTGAGATAGGGCTGCTTTTAGGTCACAGGAATATTGATAATATTCTTTTCTTCTGACGTGTAAAAGTAGGGCCAAAACTCTGAGAATTTTCAAGGACTGTTTTCCTACTCTGAGATACTTGATAACTATGGGCCCTGGTCTGCTCTCCTTTCCAGTGTCCCACTATGAGGACGGCCGTCGTGGAAGCACTGAGGGCAGCACGGACCGGGACAGTCTGAGAAGCTGCACCTATTGCTGCAGGCCAGCCAGCCGTGTCTGAGCACAACTTCCCGTTGCCATGGTGACGCGTATCCCTGGAGCGTCCAGAGTCCGCCCGCCCAGTCTGGCCAGGAATGCAGAGTAGTATTAGGCAGTGTCCAGCAGAGAACGCTCACAGCAAGCAGGTCACTGTTACAGTGTAGAGAAACATACTGTTAGTCTTGTCCAAAACCACCTCCTGACTATGCACACACACTTTTTGTTGCAGAACAAAATAAAGGGTTGCTCCAAGTAGACGGTGTTCATGACAGATTGAAAAAGGGGCCAGTCAGCGCGGTTAGCCTGAAATCAACCTCTCAAGCTGCCTGGAGAATGGTTTTCTTTAACACAGCTATGGCAGACTGCCAGGTTTTGCAAAGAAATACTGGTTGCTGTGTAGTGTGTACATGACAAGAAGTGGTTCTGGATACAGCCTCAGGAAGGAACTAAGCCCATGAGTCAGTGGCGTACAGGCAGTGTTCTCCATTATTTTCGTTCTCACCTACCTGCCACATCTACCTCTTATCATTGTGTGACTATATATCTACATCCATCTGACCCACACCCCCTACATCACTGACAGCTTTCTCCAAAATCTGGCCAGACAGGGCAGAAAGAGAGGGAGCATATTTGACAGATGCTGTCGAACCCAAAGACAGCTACTCCTGCATGTCTTAATACACTTTACCCATCAATCTGAAACAGTCTTCCCATATAGGAAAATAGTAGATGTTTTAGTTGAATAGAGTCAATCTTAAAAGTGTGTCTTCACTGCCAATGCCACATACCATTTATTCTGTTCTATTTTTATTTTTTTTTGCTTTCATCCTTCTTTCTGTCATATATAAGAATTTACTCCTTTTGTTTAACGCTTGTGAAGAAGATGTTTGAAAGTCGGAGATGATCATGGGGATTATGGACTCTATATTCTGGCTCAGACTGGGTTTGTGAAGAGCGGTTCTGACCCGAAGTGTCTGCATGCTTCTGTTGGGGAAAACAGTGAAAATGTATGAATATCAAAAGGAGACCTTTTTTCGTTTTCTTATGGCTGTTCTGTTGTCAGAGGCTCAAACTGAGATCCCTGTACGTCCATCAGATCAGAGGAATCTGATGTTCGTCCCTGGGCTCTCATCTTGATGAGAGTTGAGGCAGGTGTGTGTAATCACGTTGAACATCGATCATGCTCACCCTGCCCATAATATTCGTATCATGCTAATCCTCCCTATTCGGACAACCCTCTAAATATCCCCCTGCTGTCAATCACACGGTCTGGCCCAGGTCAGGAGGGATCTCAGTCTGGGTGCTCCTCCTGCTCTGTGCTGTGCACCTCTAGTGGAAGAAGTTTTGGTCTACTGTTTGCATGACCTGGTTAAATATGTTTACATGAATGATGATCAATTAGTATAAACACACATGATTATTATTATTACTCTATTGTATTGAAAATGATGTAATACTGTAATTTTGAGCTATATAATGTGAAGTGAGTAACACCAGAAGTAATGTTGTTGACAAAAGTACAACACAGCACAGTCTGGACTGTACCTTAACCTTTGCATTGACTATGACGGTCAAGTTTCTACCTGAGTGACATTTCTCCTGTGCTATGTTAATTTAGATCTCTGATATTTTTTTCAATCTGTTTATTTGAATTTGCATTGCCTCCATGGCAAACCATTCACCTCTATCTGATACCCTAATACTTTTTTTTCTTGCTGTCACACATGTTCCTATCTTAAACAGGTGACAGACACAATAAAAAAAAAAAACATGGGACAAAAATAGAATAAAGACAAGATGTAACGAAAACCCATTTGCTGAAAACATCACCTGGCTGAGTCTTAATGAATATATACACCTTGGGAGTTGCCGTCAGGGTGCAAATTGTAAAGTGGGAGGCAGTTGTTGCACTGCAGATTCTCTAACACAGTCTTATGAATACACCACTCAGATGAAGGATGGCAGCAGCATGTCTCAGATTTAGTGAAAAGAGCATCCTTCTATCAGTCACACCACATCATTATTATGTTGAACATATGTTGAATTGTTGATGCAATACTGTAACAGCCAACTAACTCATAATGTTTTGTTGAATTTGAATAACTCTGAATTGTGTTGCCCACATTAAACCAATTACCTTGATCTGTTGTTGATGCGTAGGGGTCCATAGTACAGTAAAAGAAGGCAATCACTCTGGAATTACATGACTGTAATTGTGGAAAATATGCAAACTGTATTTGAAGGGCTTCATGTTAACTGTAAGATAGACAATGTTGATGACTTTAATAACTCTAATAACCTGGCTATTATTTGTTTGGTAATGACCTTATGTTTAACCTTACCTGGGATTTGTTTCCACTTGCCTGTGTTTCGTTTCATTTTGTTCTTTTTTTAAAAAAAAAGCTTAGTTTACCCATTACAAACACATCCAAATGCATAAAGAAACACATGTATATTATATATATATAAATATAAGTATATATTGTATATCCTTTTTTGTAAAAGCTGTTTTGAGCTACAAATGTATGGATGCAATGCATCATGGGTTATTGATCAACACGTAAGAAAATGCAATGATTTGTACCCACAGAGATATGATTGGAGGAAATGAAATAAAACTTCCTTGTCTATGCATTGTGAGTTCTGTCATTATACTGCACTTCCCTTTAGATGTGAGCAATGGAAAAAAAAATGTGTTGTGTCCAGATGTACTGCAGTGTTGGGTGGATTACTCCAAAATATAACCTAATATGATTACTGATTACTTGTAATAGGTAATCAGTTACAGATTGATTTTGATGGCCAGTTTATATGTAAAAGCAGTTCTTTTACACTTGCTACCAGCATAATAATTCTGTGCTTAAGAACTTCTCCTGTCCAGCTGGGGGTAAATGAATACACATTCACTTTTGGAGCCAATATGAGTTGCCACAGTACATTACTGATGTTTGGTTAGATCCAATTCACTAAAAATGAAAACCCTGATAGAACCAACCAGTTCATTGTTTCAAAAACACAGGCATAATCTTAGCAATTGGTCTTCCACTGTAATTTCAAAAAGCAAAATAACAGATTTTCTAATAGATAATACTTTCAAAAAGTACAGTTTAAAGCTAGTAACCAACCCCCAAAAGCCATCCATTCAAGTGTAGTTGGCTTAACATGGTTGGTTTAAACAAAAGACCAAACTGCCTTTAGATGTTGACACCATAGTGTAATTCCTAGGAGAGACAGTCTCTGTATTGCTATGCCCTCTACTGGCCAACTCCAGAACAACCTGAAACTCCATCTCAGTGTAAGGCCTCAGTGTAAATCTTCTGTGTACAAATTATCAATTCATTTTTAGCAGTCAAAATTTAATACCTAGTGCAGAATTATTTTAACTTTGGTAGCTAGTAAAGCGCAGGATTGTCACCATAGAGGTCCTGTTTTCATGTCCATAGTGAGTCAGTTTAGCACTGATGTTTTATCATGCATGCTGCTGTCCCCCCAAAACATGAAGCCCGGCACTTTTAAATTTGCAGCCTGATGATCAAATGTCCATGCTGGTGGTGGCGCCACAGAGTAAAGGCATGACCACCCACTGTTGGGCACTGATCATCATGACAGCGAATAGTAGTTAAAAAGTGAATGAACACAGCCCCCCCTCCTACCCACACACACACACCAACTGATCTGGACCCCCACTCAAACATGTCTGTTGTCCTCAAAGTGCCAAGAGGGTTGCAGCTTATCACAAATTTTGCGCTTGTTTCTACAAGAAGTCGTCATCAGAACAGAATTGCCACTGATAACATATTTGTGGAAATACACAACCAGAATTTAAATGCATGCAAGGAGACGCCTCTTCATAGTCCTGTTTCAATGACTATGTAGCCATACGAGTTATGAAACAGCTTTTCCTGCAGCTCTGTGCTTCACTGTGAACTGACCTACTCCACCCATTTACTTTCTAATCTGTGGTGCCTGCAATTGGTCTACTGCCTCTGCCTATGGCCCCTGACACTACATGAGATACTTTAATCAAAAGTAGAGAGAGGCTAGTTAGCTTGTATGTTAGGAAATGTCTCAGAATCCCACAGTGTTTTAGCAGTGTAGCCTTGTATGGGAAAGGGAACTTACAACTGCCTATATGCAGTCTAACAGGAGTTGAAACATGCAAGGATAAATTTGGAGATGACACAGATATTCAAAAGGCAAAACAAAGTTTGGATGAACAGGAAAGTGTAGGGAAGTGGAAACACAGACAGAAGGAGTTATGGGGTGTGAGGCAAACTCTATTAGAAGTGCAACCTATGACAAGTTAACCAGCTCCCCAAAATCTGTCAGTGGGTAGATGAGGACCCTCCCTATCTCTTTTGTTCATACAGCTTCTCCCAAGGATTAAGCATCAGGTGACACAACCTAGACCTGAAATCTTTAGTAGCAGCGACAGAGAGCAAGCAGATGGAAATTAATTCATCAGCAGACAAGAAAGAATAAATTATAGTTGGCTTTACCCATGAGTGAGAAACGACGGGAAAGGACTGGGAGTAAAGAATTTCTGGCCAGGCATATTGTAGGCCATTTAAGGGTGGGCAAAGATTGATACATGACAGTAAATATGAGGAAAGGGCTGATAAAGAGTCCACCTGCTCACCTCAAAACATTTGAATCCACACTGTGTTCAGGCGCTAGGGCATCATGAATCCTAAAACATTAGTCCCTGTGCTCACAAAATATAGTGAAATACATATTTAATGCAATACAGCAGACAAAGAAACAAAATCACTGTAGCTTTTTTGTCTTCAGTGTCCCTGGCCTGGTGATGCAGTGACCCATATTTCTTGACAACCATGACATCAATGAACAATAACAATCAATAACATTACTTGTAAATGTCAAGTAAAGATAATTTACATGATCTCAGATATATAACCAATATTGACATAATTACAATAATTAACAATAATCAAATTGTCTCTGACCTCTTCTAGGAAGTAGTGGGAGGACAAAGTAGATGAGGGTGGCAAACTGTGTTTTGTGAGGTCAGAGCTACCAGAAGAAAAACATTTTCAGTCTTTGTAGTATCACCACGCAGATCTTATTGTCACTCTTGTTTTCAGAAAAGAAGATAGTTTACCATTTACTGATTACTGTTTCAGGCACAAAAGATTCTTGAAATTAACTTTTATCTCCTGCCTCCAGAGGCCCTTTCTTTCAACGCAGCCTGCACTGGTATCATTTGGTTTGAATTTCTTTTGCTGTATCTTTGGTAAGTTGAATGGATGTTTGAGTTGGGGATTAGGGGGTTATTTAGATTTCCCAGATAGGGTCCCCATAACACTGATTAGCTTCTGTTTGTGGTATAGCTCACCCTGAGGCCACTGTGTGCTTTCACATTCTTCCCTTACAGGTTTTAATTCAGCAGTGTAGAAAAAAAAACAATAAAACCGCTCTGTAAATGGCAATTTAGTCTCGCTTGCCAGACTTCTCTCTGGGAGAAATGGCAATTTGACCCAGACTGGCTGTTGTGCTTCTTGACTGAAGTAAACCTGGAAAGGTGCTGCGATTGTTTCTGAATCAGCCCTCCAACCTCTACTTATTAGGAGGTGGAATTGTCTTTTACAACTACTACTTACAGCCTGTTAAAAACAACTTAAATGGAGAGATGTGGAAGGTAAATTATTTCAGGGATTCATGAAATTTAAATTTGTCAGCTAAGCTCTCCTGAGGCTGGGGTTTTTGTATGCCAGTGGGGATGACTTGAGTGTTGACCCAGCCTAGAAATTTCTGACATACATATACTGAAACTGACCACTTCTGATGTCAGAAAACAACCAGTACAAACATATTGCAAAATAAGTGCAGAAGGCTAATATTTGCGCATATCAAACCTGCAGTTGAATCATTGCTGTGGAATTTTTAACTTGAATATAAAATTATTTTAAACTGATCAATTAGAGGTGTTCTGAGTATATTGTTGGATGTTAACACAATACATTTTAACTGCACATATTTCTAAATGCACTATGACATAGATTAAAGACCTTAGAAATTAAGATGAGATTAAAATTTCAGAGCCCAAAGTCACAGATCTGAAACACCGTCCTCGGTGGCAGCTGAAACAGTGATTTCTTTCTCTGATCTCTTTCTTTCAATGCAACATAATCTGTTTCTTTCAGGTTCTTTTAACAGTGGAGTTTAGCAGTGACTCAAACCTGGATTGATCGCCCCAAGATGTTTGCACCGTGCCAGCCCAATGTCTTTTACAACCACTCCACACCTTATCCAGCCTCTGATGGTGCTTCAGCAGCTCTTGATCAAGTGATGATCTGTTCTTCTTTGCCTCTTCCTGATCTCTCCACACTTTTTTGTACTTTCTTCCCATTTCATCCGTTCCAGAGCATACTGGAGTTCAGTCTTTCTTCTTGACGCACTCCCCTGACAGAAAAATTAGAGGATTAGAGGACAGAAAAATTATAGGACCCACACACTCACACCTTAACTGAACTGAGGTGTAAGTGTGTGTGTCTGTCACTGTCTGTACCTTTCCAATTCCCTATGGGTCATCCGCAGTTCTTTGTAGAGCTCCTGGTGGCTTTTGGAAGCTATTAAAGGATTAATAAGTTTCTGGGGCCTGATGAACTCACTGCTGTCCTCATGCTGTAGTTGGAATAGAAACGCCTGCAGCTCTGGGCAAAGGTCTGAAACTTCACTATCAGACAGTGTAGACAGTTTAATGGTAAATGTTTTTTTGTTTCTTGACATCATGAGCATTATTTAACATCATTTAGAAACAGTGCATCTTGTTATAGGAACTCAAGCTGTAGCCTGAGTCTTCCATGTGGCAAAAACAACAGACAAGCATTTAACAGCTGAAAAGAAGTTCTTTAGATTTCCACTGGCCACTATAGTGTACAAGAACTGGTCCCGAGCTCCTGTGGTTTCATGACCAGTCACCACCAAAAAGTTTGGTATTTTCTTTATATTTCTGAGAATATCCCACAAGTTTCACAGGAGACAAAACTTGGTCCAACTGCCTTACTTGCACTGATTAACAATGATTTAATTGATTTTAATAAGAACCACAGAAAATATGTCAACGATATGATACAACAACCATATCCCTGCAGTCTCCAACAGCTCCTGGGAACTTGGTTGAATGACCATATGATGAAGATAAATGCAAGGAAGGAAGTGAAGTTCTCCATGTCAGCCACCTGCAGCAGCTACCTTGCCAAGCCTGACAATAGATAATAATGTCCTTGATACATGTGAATCAATCATTATAGATTACCATACAAAATAGGACCATCAAGTTGAGAATATGCTCAAGTCAGCCGGAAAGAAGCCGTCTGAAGCTACATCTGAAAAATGTTTGGCTTTCCGGATCCGTCACTGGCCAGCCCAGCCATCTGCACAGCCTGAGCACATTCAGAAATGAGCCTGTAGAATTACCCTGTGCAAAAGGTATCAAAGATATTCGGGGCCTCTTTCAAGCCTCTGCATTCAGGCTCTGGATGAGAAGTCTATAAAGCTCTGCCTGGATTCTGCCAGAAGTCTTTTCAAATCCCCCTTTTGAAACTGGCTGCCCCCATTATGCTGGTACCTCTCTGGCCACTGGGCTAGAAACACCAAAAAATGTCAATTCCAAGATGCAGCACCTAGAGATATCAGAAGTCACTCCCACCCTCTCTCACAATGCTCCAAAACAGAAATGATTGCAAAAATGTTTTGATGAACATGATTCTTTTATTCTTTTTAATGTTACAGCGCAGTAATTAAATTTTCCAGCTGACAGCTAGCTTTTGTAAACCTGTGATATTGCAGTACTATTACAAGATATTCTACAGCTACTGCATTGAAAACAGGGGCAAAATGAGCTTGAATATGATGGTGCAAGTTGCCAATTGACAGCCAAATCATGCTGTAATCTTAAATTGAGACTGGTCGTAAAATAATAATGCAGGGAAAGTATTTTCTATTCTATACTGTATTTACTCAACAACATCAAATTACTTAGCTTTCTCACTTCACCCCTTCAGCAGTGTCCTACTTTGCCTTGAAAATGATCTCTGTCAGCGGCCAAAAGACAATGGCATGAGAAACAAAGTAACTGATCCGCAAGAAATATTCCAATACGATTTATGTAACAATATTTATATGGAAGTCTGATGAATTCAGTAAAACAAAATGGTACAGTGTAACGACAGCACTGACAAAACTTTGACAGACATGTCCTAGTCAAGTCAACAGAGCGGTTTTGAGCGAATGGCAGGTAGTGTTGGAACAACACAAAGCCACATTATGATGATGAGAGGCAAATGAAGGGTCCACTGTAGCTCCATATCTCCACTGAAGTGGGTGGCCAGACTGGTGAGGCGGGCGGCTGCCATCTCATTAATGTCAAGATAGAAATAAATAAATAAATGACAGAAACTTATTTGTGTGGGAGAGGTTATAGTCATGATTACAATTTTTCCTGGGCTGAATTCAGAGTGAAAATACAGAAAATTACATCTAAGAGGATACACAACATAAATACAATTCAGACAATTTCCCACTCATTGTGCCATGTACACATGAGAGAAAGCTTTTGATTTAAATTCAGTTCAACCTTAAACCTAAGACAAGCCTGAGGCAGAGAGCAATGTCAGTCAATTTTGCAAATTAGAGTAAAATATATTGTGTTTTATACATACAAATACATGTGTTTTATCTGCAAAATATCTGGACATTGTTCAAACAATATCATAACAAGGATGTTAAGTTTGCGTATTTGAACAATCCTTGGCATATAGTAATGTAGGAGAGTTTATGATTCCACTACTGACTCTTTGTGATATTAATACATCTCGAATATATCTCAACAAATAATCTATCTATCTATCTATCTATACACATAAAGTTAAGTTTTCATTGTCAATGTAAGAGAGAGGGGAGAATGTAATCTAGATGAACCAGTTTGATGATGACTGTGCTGGCTGCTCTTTGGGTAATGAAGTGAGATTCCTGTTGGTCTGCTAATCTCACGGTGGATATTGTGTGGAGACAAATTAATAGGACATGACAGGGTAAACACTCTCTGGGGCACACTCTGCAGGTAGCTGTGTTCCCGGATCTGAACTTACATTTGGTTACAACAGTCACTGTATGGAAAAAAACAAGTAAAGAAAATGTACTGGGAAATCGACTACCTCAGGAATACTGAGGCACAATAAAATCAAAGCTTTAGTGTGATAAAATACACACAAATAATAACTGAGTTGCCACAACACATAATAAAAAAAAATAAGACCAGATCATACTTTAAGATTGTGTGTCATTATCATTTTCTTCTCAAGGAATGTGACTTGAGGGCTGATACAGACATGTGTGTCTCACAATAAATGACCAAAGTAAATGAAGAAGAAGACTAAACAGTTGTGCCTTCTTTCCATGGCTGACTCCCAGGTCCTCTGAGTCAGTCCAGATCCGTTTCTGAGACAGAAACTTCCTGGACTGGGAGTGTGCATAAAGTTTTCAACAATTTTGAGGTTACTCCCTCTCTTTCTCCCAAAAGCCAAGAATGCCAGAGAGAGAGGAGAATGCTTTGTGCTTAGACCAGTGATGATGCTCTCCTGCTCGAGCACATGGCATTCAGATGGAGGAAAGCAGCACCCAAGTGGGGCACAAGCCCTCAGCAACAGGCCTAAAGAGCTGGAGGGATCATTAGTGTACAGCAAGAACAGAGTTAAGAAGGAAGGTGTGCAACAGATTCGAAAAGCAGTGAAGTGAGAAGAAAAGCGAAAGGGAGAGAATAGTGCTTGGGTTAAGAGGGTAGAAAGGAAAAAGGAAAAAAATGAGAGAAAAGAAAACTGTGAGTATCACAAGAAGAACAGCCAATTAAAACTTGGCCTGGTTCTTGAGTGACAGTTGAATGAGTGGTTCCTCCTCAGGACAAATGAGGCTTACTGAGCCCAATGGGACAAGTTGTCATATAAACAACAGGTTAGGCTTCTGCTCACATATTGTACGGTCTCCACGCATGACCAACAAACACAGGACTACTGGAGAGTAGGCTTGGGCGATATCTAAAATTTAATATCATGATATTGTCATGAAATATTGAAAATACATTGAACATTGAAACATTGCAATATAATGATATTCAATATTATAGCACATCAACCCATCAACCCAACATTTAAAAAAAATCCATTTATTTTATTTTTTTTCTAAATTCTTCCTCAAAAATCTCTCTGTTTTATGTATATAAATAGACTTTTTTCACAGCAGCATTTTGACATGAATATCAGGGTAAACACAGGTGTTACTAATGATATTAATTAAGGTTCTGTTCTATTTAGGTCTAACAGGGCCAGGGTCCTGCTATTGTTCATGATGGATCACTGGAAAGACTCTGCTACACTTACATGGAACAGAACCTTAATTAATGTCATTAGGAACACCTGTGTTTACCTGCTGTTTCATGGTCAAATGGCATCATCTCAGTCAATTGTGAGCCTGTAATTACTTTAATGAAAGTGTACCAGCCAAAATATTTTTTTGTTTTTAACATTTATTTTGCATTATCTGTCAATATCGACACATTCAAAAAATATGTAAAAATGATCCTGAAAGGCCATTCAAAAAAAAAAAATATATATATATTAATAATAATTCTGTCAGTTCTTCAGGCCTTCATGAATTTCCTGGTGTTTCCTGGGAAAACAGCCAGCCACCTCCACCATCTCTGGCCACGCTCCATAAAGGTTGGTTTTCTCGTCATTAACAGCCATCTGAGAGGTGAAGAGGAATGAGATGAGGGTTTGTCATTACATTACCATGTTTTCATACTTTTAACATGCTTTAACATAAAACATAAATTAAACAAAAAACAAATAAAACACAGTGGCAGTGAACAGGATGACTAACCTTTTCAAAGGGGCTTGTCCTGTTTGCCCCTCCGCCTCCAGCAAACACCCAGTTGTCTCTGTGTTTTACAGACTTGATCAGGCTGCTTCCCAATCCAACAAATATGTCCCTCATTTCATCCGTCATTCTGACACAGTGGTAGTAAAGGATTCAGGTTATAAGCCCAGTGATGTCATGTGAAATAATTTAAGCCAATGAATCACTGAGTCATGGACTTACTTTGATGTCACATCATCAAATGACGCCACCAAAACAGTCATTCCAGGCTTAATCGCCTTCAGATATGCCAGGATGTCCTGTGGGTCTTTTGTAAACGAATATAGAAGAAAAGTCATCATAATTTAGAGATTTCTGTGACAAAAATGCCAAAAGAAAGAAAGAAAGCAAGAGAAAACTAATGGTGATTCTTACTTCCATGCCTCATATTCAGATAGTCAGACTTTTCAATTACGCCACTTTCACCTGAGATAAAGAAAAGAACAGGTTTTAGCAATGTTGCTTCCAATGACACTGTATGACAATGCATAATCAATACTTTTATATTTTTTATGGTTCATTTTGTAATCTTACAGTATATGCTTAACCAGTCACCTGTACTGGGGATGATCAGAAACCATTTTACTCACCATTCACCAGCACCATGTTCAGCCCTAATCCCACATTATTCAACACATGGCTCATGATGCTGTTGAAAGAGCAGTCAAGCTTATATTTCAATGCGGCTTCATCATCGTCACAGTAGATCATGTAACCGATTAGCAACTATATCAAACTCACAGCTACTGTACATACATTTTACCGTCAAAGCAGATCTTGGGCCCGACAACATCAGCTGCTCCGCTTGTGATGTGGAAAGCAAAGTGGTCAGGTGAACAGGGCCTGGACAGGCTGCATTTTACCACAGGCTGAAGTGGAGCTGAAAATGCAGCATACAGAGAGATGGCATTTCTCAGATTACAGGGGGAAAAAAAAAGTCTCAGGAGGACTGGAGATGGCAATGTATTTTAGCAATTCAAGCAATTTCACTGCAGGGGTCAATAACGTTTTCTAAATCTGAATCTGAGATCTGAATCTGAATATATAGTAAATGTGGTAAGTTATGTGCACTAAAAAAACTTTATGATAAAATTTATACTTTAGTTTTCTGTGTCTAAGATCTTGCAAGACATTAATTAATTTGTATAATTTTGTTCATAAATTAAGCACATTATCCACTCACTGGTCGTGTCTGTTTTGGCCTTTGGAATTCCTAAAATAAAAGAGGGGTGATATACATTATCAGAACAAGACAAATAAAATAAATGAATGAAGGAAAAGAGATAGTTCAACAGATAATCTCACCAAAAACATTTCTTGCTCTCTCATACATGTTGGATGGACTGATGGAAACTCTCCACATTACCAGGATTACACAAATCCCAGTAACAAAGAACAAAAAATCTGTCAACCACAACAAGTATAAAAAATATGTTAATTTTAAAGTGGTTCAGCCCAAATGATCTGGCTGATATGTAAAGCATAATCTCACCTCGTAGTCTCATAGCTGCAATCAATCAGAGAACTCGGTATAATCCAAAACATCAGAGTTGATGTAGTTGTAGTGTTTCTTGTCGGTGCGTAATATTGTGAACACAGCAGGTTTGTCGTGCCATTTCATCTGCTAACTCTTTTATGCCATAGCTGCTGTCATCATGCTCCGTGGGAATGACTCTGGCATCCTCCAAGGATTAGCCAACACTCCTTGTATTAAATGGAAACCAGGATGTGGCATTATGTACACGCCTTTACACCATGAACTAGTTGATCAGGTTTCTGCCTTTTACAATGTCACACACAGAGGGGTGTCCATCACTGTAACGGATATGGTTCGGACTGAACAATGCAGCTCAAACAGAATCTCCTTTAGCCTCTGGTGTGCACCTACTGTTGCAGAGGTAAGTGCACAGCGTGGAAAAATCACAGAATGAGCCTCCGCTTTTGATGAACACAGGATGAATAAATGAACAGGGTTTATTCGACAAATAACGAAAAAGGGAAAGAAGAAAAACAACTAAATGAAATGACAAACTAGAGAGATGTACAGTAAGTTTACATGTCAAAAAATATGTTTGATGGGCAGGCAACGCTATTTGCATACAAGTGAGTCACCCATGATGTTTAGGTCAGCATGGGTAGGTGGAGCAGTGAGTAAAGAGACTGTGTCCTCATACAAGATTGCTTTCACATAAACTTTGTTTTTCTGCAGAACCTCCTGTTGTTTGTTCTAACAATCTGATTGTGCGTGTAAGAGAGCACCGAGCTAAAAAGCCAGCCATTTTCCAAACTATGAAAGGACAGATATCTTCCAGATCCTATCCTATACATACGAATGTGTAGGAGATGTGTTTCTCTGAACTAAGTTGATGAATTTCTGCACATTTGGGACATTCATATAAAATCTCATCACTCTTCAATTCTACAGGGAAGAGGAACCAAGTTTTATATGGGTGATCTCCTCCACTCTGTCTCTCACACTCAGCAGATTATAAAGCTCTACATTTTTAAGTTTTCTCTCTCTTCCCCTCCTCTACTATTCTTGAGGAATGTCTGCAGTAGTGAGAAATGCATATCAAAATGTCTAAAAACATATATCTTGACTTGTCTAACCAATGTTAGCCTTGTTGTATTTCAATTGCAAATAGTCAGAATTTGTCCTAAAATCTGTTATTTTACATGGGACCAAGGTATTCCACTGGAACGTATTTCTTAGCCCACTATCAGAGAATGATGGTTTTATTTGTTTTATTCTGCATGTAGCTCACAAGTGTTTGCCTAAAGATTTTCATGATATGGCAACACTGACGACAGAGATGAGTGTCTAATAATGAGCACACAGCCCTCAAATATTATTCCTAGATAGACAGGAATTTGTCCTGCTTTAGAGTCACTTCATCATGAAGTGACTCCAAGTTTTTTTCAATCACACCTATTAAACTATAAAAAGTTTTACAACTCTTGTCTTGGTCTTGCATCTACTTGGTCTTCTGCTATTTAACTCAAGTTTATCCTTTGGTGGTTTTTTTTACCCATTTTAAGCTGCTCCAAGTGTTGTCTTTTTTTTTTCCTTTTTTTAACTTTTACTCATTTCCATGCATTCCCACATAGGAGCTGATGAAAAAAGCTATTCTTAATTATTCCATTTAAAATTTTTCCAATTGGCTTTAGAGTTAGTAGCCTATCTGCCCCCTTTTGATTCATTTGATTACATTTGCCACCAAATTCATTCATTTATTCTGTCAGCAATAACTTGTGAACCTCACTTCCCCCTTCATTCAATTAATATCCCCATTTAGAACAAGTCATTCATGTTTTCTTCATCTCAAAAGTGATGTAATCATTGTCTTTGTTCAAAGATCTCACTGTGCCTATAATTATTTTCTCGGTCTTATTACTAAAGCCCCCACCTCTCTGTGTGCTCACTCATGAAAAGTCACAGGCCAACATGTTCACAAAACCTCACAGGTCAAGTTTGATGAGACAGTGAATCTTTAAATCTCTTAAACCGGTAATGTAATAACTATTAAATTAATGGTTTCTTACATTACTTGGAAATTATGTCAGTAACAGCTGTGACAGAGAACCTCAGGATTTTCTTCTCTAAAAATTAGAAAGTCTGTTGAATATTCAGTTTAGTGGAGCTTGATGCGTGTTGATTTGCTAAATGCCTCTGCAGTGAGAAATGTTCACATATCCAAGCATGGCATATCCACCTTAGTCTAAGGGCATCAAACTGCTTCCAAGTAAATCCATTTCAGTGAGCCACACTGGGATGGGAAAAGGCACACCGTGGTTATTTGCCACTGATTCATTTAACCATCAAAAATGTCACACTCTGTTATGGGATTTTTTTTTGATTTATTTATTTTTTTTACAGTGTTTATCCAGTGAAACCTTACAGTCTATGGTTAAATTCACAAAAATAGGAAGGCACCTGGACATTTTCAACTGGAGAAAACATGATAAGTACACCATTATGTTGAGGGAATTTAGGGGTAAGGAAATACATCAGGCCAGTATTCCCACTAGAGCTGAGATAATACTGGGCTGAGGAAACATGGAGGCAGTCCCACATGAATAACTGTATTCTTCTGCCTTCATTTCCATGTGAAATATATTGGCTATATGGATACTGTGCCTTTTAGCAGATTAGTAGTCACTGTGGCCCACGACTCTATGATACATCTTAAACCAATGTGCTCTGTGGTATGCTGGGGGAATTTCAAGGTCGTGACATATTAAGGCTTTAAATTTAGGCTACAGATATTCATGACATATTAACTTATAGCATGGTGTAGTACTGCAGAGAACCAGCAGAGGGTCTTTGTGTACTGCAGCTACAGATCCACAGGGAACAGAATGTACCCAGGAACAACATCATGCAGGAGACTAAATACATATTTATTCTAGGAAAATCCAGCCATGGGTGTTTTATTTGTGTAACATCAAACAAGCCATATGACCATACATAACAAAAAGAACAATGTCAAACGTGAACAAACTACTGAATGTTAAATATAGGAAGACTTTGGTCTATTTTCACAGCTCACACAGCTGTCACCAGGAAGTCAGAAACACTTACAATGACGGATGTCTTTATAGCACTGCTGTTCTCTTAGATAGGACAGAGAAAGAGCATGGGGTCAGGCAAAGAGAAGGGACAATCCAAGCAGGTGGCACACACCCCTGCCAGCCAATCCACCAGCACGAATAGTATTTAAAAACCACCACGAATAATACTTAAAAACTAAAATTAAAACAATACATAGCAGTCAACATTATTAACAATTCCAATGCAAACTCAGTGACCAGATGTTTGCAATGGCACAATATCTATTCATTTTTGTCAAGAAAATTAAACTGCTACCAAGAATAGACTGATTCCATTGCTCATTTTTCTTAGTTATAGATACAATAATTACATAGCAGAATGAGGAATGTTTATTAGTAATTGTCAAACACTAGTATAACACTGATGTATACAATAACTTTCACTCATTATTCCCAAGCAGGTGGAGGTTTTCTGTTTTTGAACATCTTATATGCCTTTATTATAGGTCAGTGGGATTACGATGCAGCTGTCAAAAAATAGCATAGGGCTGTTCTATCACTCAGTCTAGGGACCTGTTGGAGAGTCTGTGGATACTGAACTCCACAGCAGGTTGATGTTGGTTAAGTTGGTTAATGTAAGCATCAAAAGAAAAAAATCTAATTGGCAGGCAGTGTAGAAACAGAGTCTAGTTTTAGCTGTAAGTAAATTTGGTGTAAGGAAATTAAAAAACTTCTATAAAGTCAAATAACTATCTGATGTTTTGCAGCAACTGATAATGTAGATATTAGAAAAATGTTCCTCTAAATGGGCTGAAAATGTAACAAAATGAATTTTACAATATTAGATTGTTATACTTTTGATTGCGTTATAGGAACATTCAACACTTTTTAATAAGTTAATATATTGTCTCATAGTTATTACCATATTAGTTTCTACAGGCTTATTTGATTCACACATTTTCATAATGTCTTGTTTGTTTGGTGGGTGTTGAATGTATCACGCTGCTGTTTTGACAGGAATGAGACATAAGTTGCAGCAGAATCTCGATATAACCTTTTTTTTTGGTTGTGACTCTTCTATTACTCACTAATTCTTAGGTACAAGGTACAAGCTTGTATATTTAACAGAGTCAAAAAAGTGGCATCTTTCAAATGAAAGTCCCAGTTCATATCTGTAGTTTGGTGTGTTCTGCTAAATCATTGTTGCTTCACTACAAGCAAACTGTCAAAGTTTATTCATCGAACTTTTGATACAGCTAAAGCATTTGTCAGCTGAACATTAGTTTAACACCCATTGTTTAAGGATGTGTTAAGTTGGTGAACAATGAAATTAAAAGTAGGTCTGTATTATAAATCATGATGGGTTATGATAGTTTAGAAAAATGCTAAAAATCTTCAACAATCTATATATTCACATCTGTGTGGGTATATGGCTAAGTAAATTCAGGATTGGGGCTTTAGTGGATATGGTCCAACATTACACTGTGCAACCTAATTTCAGTGATAATACAGATGAAGCTAAACTGCAACACTTCACAGTAAAGGTAAAGAGATGACACACTGACTAAAATTCAATCCAGATGGGAGATGAAAATCCACAAACAATTCATGCACAGTAAACTCCTCTTCAGGTAATCCATGAGCAGCCCCGTCTGTGAGATTTACTCCAAAAGATCCTGTGACAAGGAAAGATGAATTTACAACAACGACATGTGAAGTGATCAACAAGGATACAGCTACATCAACTTGTCCCTGCAAAAAAAAAAAGTGTGTTTTCAGCCTCTGCTAATGAATGCAGAACACTTGGAGGGATGGACGAGGCTGAGTGCTACAATCAGGAGAATCACTCTGCTCTGACCTCATCTGACTCCTCTCCCACTGTGTCAGGCCCTCTGTCATTGTCTTCTTCTGTGGCCGCTGAACCCTGGTCCTCCAGCCGCCGCAGCAATGAGTATCTGTATGTGGCCTCACTGAAATAAAGATACATGACAGTGATGTGCATCTGAAAATTGCACACATTTGAAATAACTGTGTCAAAGCTCATAAATAGAATTTGCTTACTTGGCTGGGAAGCAGTATTTCTTGATGATCAATACAGCAGCCACTACTGCTGACAAAGTAACAAAGATCACAGATGCAATGACCCCGGGATGCAGCCTTGGCCCAACCTATAATGACAAATGAATCTAATAAGATCTAATAGTGGAGCAGTTTAGCGGATCATAAACCTAAGAGCTTAGTTCATTATGTCTGGCTCTGATAAAAAGGAAATATGGCCAGGAGATAGGGGAGTTGAACAGCGGTGTTATGAATCACAGTGGTGACAGTGCTGCCCAAGTGCTGAAGAGCAGGGGTGAGGGTTTCTGGCCAGGTTGAAGAGAAAGAACACTAATATGTCTTATCATGTGTTTGCAGGATGACGCATGCCATCTTGAATGAGGTGCAGATTAGAGTCAGAGACATTATACTAATCGCCTTTTGAAGTGAAAATCATGGATAATTCTGTTTTTGAAGCATGGCCATGACCAGAAGCAGTAATAGAAATAGATTTAGGCCTAGATCAAAACAGAGAGACAGAGACAGATAGACAAAAACGACAAAAGTACAGTAACATTGTATACTTGTTACTCTGGAAATAAAGCCACAGTATAAATCAATCAAAATGAAAAGCTCCCAGGTGCAGGTTCAATAAACTATTCTCCAGAGAGTCTTTACAGGGTGAATGAAGAAAAATACTGTGGCCCTTTGTGAGCACGAATTTTTAAGCATGTTTTTTAGTGCATAGCTGCTGCATAAAACTATATTCAAACTTTCACCTGTAGTACATTTGTTTCTCCCTACCTCTGGGCCAAATTTGATAGGCTATTTTAACTGCAAGGTGCATCTGTCACTGAACTTAATCGCGCCTCTTCAATATCAGCTTTTATGTTAAGTCACTGACACAGCACAATTTTGAACGCACTACAAGTGAAGCAACTGCATTTCTATGAATCTAAGAAATGAAATACCAGACTGACAGCATAACACCCACATCAAAGTGATGACGTATTTTGTTATTATTCCTCTTGGATGTTGAGGATGACAGCAGCAGTCATTTAGCAGGCCTATACTTAGCCTAGCAGCCTTACGTGGCTTTAATTTACCTGTTGAGTTGACATCCTCGTGAACTTAAGAGTCAACCTGTGTTCATCGTCCAGCAAGCGGTCAACTGTCCAGTAATTCCATCAAATCCGCCTTTACGGGTGAAAATTTAAAATATTTCAACAATGTTTATTCTACCTCGATTCACTTCCGCAATCAAACAAGAGCCATGTTTGTTTCCTGATTGAACTCACCTGTGTTGCCTGAATTCCCCGCCCACTGCGCTGGAAAAACAGCTTGACGCTGCTGATGGTTGTATGGCAAAAAACAAACAAAAAAAACAAACAAAAAAAAACAGATGCCTTATAACGTTTCTGCCCTGCATAATCCCGAAAAAACAAAACAAAACAAAACAAACAAACAAAAAAAAAAAAAAAAAAAAAAAAAAACCATTTGGAGAGGGCTTAAATTCTACATTTTTCATAATAT